>JAYDZE010463119.1:0-34682 GCA_034509125.1 Monilaria moniliformis
CATCCTCATGTTGTCCAGCAAAATGGTCTTTCTGTTATGAGGTTCCTTGAGGAAAACTGCAAGCAAGACCCTGGGGCTTACTGGGTACTCGTTTTCTGTTGATTGTTCGGTTTATGTTTTTTTTGTCTCTGTTGTAAGATTTGTTTTATTTCATTTGCAGCTATATAAAAGTGCTGGAGAAGATGTCATACAGCTGTTTGATCTTTCAGTCATTCCTAAAAGCCATTCTGCTGACAATTGTCATGATGGTACTGGCCCTTTGCCATCTTTGATTTATGGAAGGAGAAGTGATTCCGTTCTCTCCCTGGGCACTCTACTTTACCGAATTGCGCATAGATTATCACTGTCAATGGTATTCTGCAGATCCCTCATGGTCAATATTATGTTCTGCCATCTACTGTTTGTTGATAATTCTTTATTTGCAGTCTTCTAATAACAGGGCAAGATGCGCAAGCTTTTTCCAAAAGTGTCTTAGTTTCTTGGACGAACCAGATCATCTAGTATGTTTCAATTCAACTGAGTGAATATTTGTATATTTGATTATTCACAAGACCCAGCGTGATATTAATTATGACTGTATGGGACTAGGTGGTACGTGCATTTGCTCATGAACAATTTGCAAGGCTCCTCTTGACCTACAACGAAGAGTTTGAGTTAGCATCTGCGGTGCCTCTGGTAAAGTCAGAAGTTATTATTTCTGATGCTGAAGAAGAGTCAGTGGATTTTATAAGTGGCTTTTCGACATCAAGTATTCAAGATATTGCCTATCCACCTGTCAGTGCAGTCGAAAAGCTTGAAAATGCAGGATCTCTACAACATGTCGAACAAGAAAAGACATCTCAGAAGTCAAGTGGCCAAGATATACCTTCATTTGGAATGCCGGAAGTAGTAGATATGACAGCGGGAAGTAGGAATGTTTCAGATGTTGATAGCTATGACTTTGCAGCCTCTAATTTGCTGAAAAAAACCGAAGATCTGGTCCAGACTGTTTCTGATCCACTGTCCTCTAAGCTAGCCGCTATACATCATGTCTCTCAAGCCATCAAGTCACTCAGATGGACAAGGCAACTTCAGACTGCCAGGCAAGGTCTGAACCTTGAAAATGAAGTTGAAGATGATCTGACTTCATCAATGGATTTCTCTGTCTGTGCCTGTGGAGACTCTGATTGTATTGAAGTTTGTGATATTAGGGAGTGGCTCCCCACATCAAAAATAGATGATAAATTGTGGAAACTTGTTCTATTGTTGGGAGAATCTTATTTGGCACTTGGTCAAGTTTATAAGGATGATGGCCAACTGTATCAAGCTTTGAAGGTTGTAGAGTTGGCTTGTTTGGTCTATGGATCAATGCCTCAAGACACGGGATTCATTTCTTCCATGGTTTGTAGTTCATTCACCCAGAATGATGGTAAAAGGGAAAATGTAAAGTCTGCTATGAATGGTGATGTTCTTGTGTCCTCTAATTACCTCTTCTGGTCTAAAGCTTGGACTCTTGTGGGGGATGTACATGTTGACTTCTATTTGAAGAAAGGTCAAGACATCTCAAGCCAAAGAGAAGTGAAAGAATGCACCAAGAGCTTGAAAATATCATCTGAAGTATTGAAGGAGGTCGTGAGGCTGAAGAAGAAGATTGGGCAATATACGGAAAACTGCCGTTCTTGTTCTTTAGTGAACTGCAGCTGCCAGAGTGACAGGGCCAGTAGTGGCAGCAGCGCCAGCAGCAGTGCTCGGGATGCATACCCATCTGCTTATGGTAGAAAGCAGAATAAGAGACCGTATGGCAGAAACAGCCTTTATACACATACTGGGGACAACAATAATCATGTTTCTCAGAAAGTGGGCCTGAAAAATACTTATGGAGCCGAACATATAAAGCATCAGAAGAGTGATACCTGTGAAGATAGTAGGAATGAGAATTTTACGATTTCGAATGCAATGGAGGAGATGAATTTGAAAACTGCCAGCTCTGAAACAGCTGATGTTTCTAAAGAAAAAGATAATGCAAGGGATGTAGAAGAAACTCATCCAGAAGCTATTTCCAAAGGAAAGTCTGCAGCTAAAAGTGGTGGTATATTTAAATTTTTGCGAGGTTCTGTGAGTGGAGATGCAGACTATAATCTGTCTGGTGCATTAAGCTGTTATGAAGAGGCTCTCAAAGCTATGGGTAGGCTTCCTCCTAGTTCAACCGAAATTCAATCAGTACTGAAAAAGAAAGGATGGGTGTGCAATGAATTAGGGAGAAACAGGCTCGAAAGGAAGGATTTGAGCAAAGCTGAAACTGCTTTTGCCAAGGCAATAGATGCATTTAGAGAAGTAGAGGACCACACCAATGTCATCCTGATCAACTGTAACTTGGGCCACGGGCGACGTGCATTAGCAGAAGATATGGTATCAAAAGTTGAAAGTCTCAAGAAACATGCCATGTTCCAAAATCCATATTTGCAGGCACTCGAGACTGCCAAATTACAGTACAGGGAAGCACTCAGGTACTATGGAGCTGCCAAAACAGAGCTAAATGCTTTTGTTGAAAAAGTGGGTTCTCTGTCCAGCAGTGTGAAAAATGAAGTGAACACGCAGTTCGCACATACTTATCTGAAGCTTGGTATGCTACTAGCAAGGGAAAATACTGTTGCCGAGGTTTATGAAAATGGTGTTCTGGAAGATTGCTCTAGTTCTTCACCCAGTCAAACTCAAATTGAACACAGGAAGCATGAAATATCAGCAAATGATGCAATCCGGGAGGCCTTGGCCGTCTATGAGTCACTCGGTGAGGTGAGGCGGCAAGAGGCAGCATATGCTCACTTTCAACTTGCTTGTTATCAAAGGGATTGCGTTTTGAGGTTTATGGAGTCGGCTCAAAAGAAAAACACTTTAAATAAAGTTGAAAGCAGTGTTGTTCAAAAGGTAAAACAGTATGCTGCCCTGGCAGAAAGGAATTGGCAAAAGTCTATTGATTTCTATGGGCCAAAAACACACCCTGTGATGTTCTTGACTATCATTATTGATAGATCAGCTTTGTCCTTTAGCCTTTCAAGTTACCTCCACTCAAGCACGGTATGTCTTCTGCTAGTGTACATGATTCTGATCATCTGCCACTATTTATTTATCAAGTTAATGCATAACTTTCTTTACAAGACACTATTATCACAGAAGATCACTGTATACGCGTTATCATGTTGAATGTGTTGCTTTCTTACTAAATCTGTTCTTCTTGTTGCATTGTTAGGCAAAAATAGCGTGTTACCTAGTGCTCTTTCTTATGAACTTTTATATGGGGTGAGAAGACAAACATTATGTTACTAGTGTGTGCACAAAACAGCTTTTGCGCAATTCTAATAGACCGGAATTGTGCATCTTGCTGATATGTTGTGGTTTAGCATGCACCTCTAGCGAATCTGCACACATTACATTGTATACAATCATTGTCAAAGTGTAGGTGTTAATTTTATTCATTTGCTGCTTCTGCACAGATGCTTGAATCAGCCCTAACTCGCCTGCTCGAAGGATGCCATCTATCTGAAAGCACATCGCTACATGATCAAACTCCTGAGCTTTGTGCTAAGTTTTGGAGTCAGCTCCAAACAGTCTTGAAGAGTATGCTGGCTACAGCACGCTCTGCGAGAGCAAATAAACATTCTGTCAACACTCAGCAAACCCCTAGTAAATCTTCGGATGTGAAAAAGCTTTCAGAGCTTTACAAGATCTCTTTGAAGTCGATTGATTTTGGTCCGCTGAATAAGATGCACGGCTTGTGGACCGCGTAGCTAGAAAGCTAATGCAATTGATGTTGTCCTGGCTCATAACTTGTGTAAGTTACAATCTTGCTGAAATCAGCATCCTGGAGATTTAATTAGAATTGGGCAGATGCATGATTGCTGGCGTTTTGGGATTTTGATTATTTCATCTGAATCTCTCACATTAAGACGAAGATTGGTTGGAATGAATGCAGTTTCAGATGGTAGTAGGTTAGACCAATATGGATAGGATTGTTTGAAATTTTGAAGGTCATCTTGATACGGCGTGGATGGTCTTCTATTAGTACGAGGATGCTGATCGTGGACCATGATGCTGGTGTTCATCGTATTGGCCCTTAGTAATTTAGACGAATTCGATAGGATTGTTTGAAACTTTGATGGTCATCTTGGTATGGCACAGATGCTCTTTTTTTAATAGGAGGATGCTGATCATGAACCATGATGCTGATGTTCATGTTCATGTTCATGTTCATATCGGCCCTTACTGTATAGCATTTCTTTTGAAGAAGTTGTCCCATGGGCACACATAGTAGAGAGGTTATGTTAAAGAGACTAATTCATATTCATTTTCTTATTTACTACTACTACCGGAGTTGTAGAATCAGCATTTATTGTCAAATGTTATAAGTTAAAATGAGTTTATCTTAGGTCCAATGATAGACGCCACTCCCGATAATATGGTAGTCGTCAATATGCTCACAGATACTCGAGATTACCAGGGGAAGGGTGTATCAAACAAATCAATATATTCTTGGGTTAATTGTTTAAAACATACAACATTTACTTGAATATGTAATCGTCACACAATTTTTAACATATTCAATTATAACAACACTATTTTTTGCATTAATAACATCCTCAACTTTTACATCAGTAAAACGACGTCATTACATCCATATAATGACATTGTTTTGGGTTACAAATTTGATAACATTTGTATTTTTTTTTTGAGAATATATATAATCGCAAAAAATAAAATAAAAGATGGCGATATAACTGCAATGTCTTCACATAACCCCCACAATCGTTCAGTATCATAAACTGCATAAATTGCAACTCCATTAATCAACCTACCTTTTCAACGCATTATTCCAATTTCAAAGCGAAAAAAAAGTGAGTCCCAATCCGCAAAAACACACATCTCTCCAAAAGGCAACATTGCAGCCACAAACCCCGCCAAATACCGTTAAACCAAAAACCAAAAGTTAGTTACTTTCCTTCAAAAAAAAACAAAAAAAACAAAAAAAAAAGAAGAAAAAAACAAAACACACCCTTTTTTCCATCAAAACCAATTTCCCCTTTCCTTTTCCTTCCCTCACCCAAAACCGAAAAACCAAAAGAATCAAGAAAGATGAAGAAACGATCAACGGGATCAACATCGAAGGTCTCCGCCACGATCCTCCCCTACCAAACCCCGCGCCTCCGCGACCACTACAGCCTCGGCCGCAAGCTTGGGCAGGGCCAGTTCGGCACAACATACCACTGCACCGAGAAGGCCACGGGCCTCGAATTCGCCTGCAAATCCATCCCCAAGCGCAAGCTCCTCTGCAAGGAGGACTGTGACGACGTGTGGCGGGAGATCCAGATAATGCACCACCTCTCCGAGTACCCGAGCGTGGTGCGGATCAAGGGCACCTACGAGGACAACATGTTCGTGCACTTGGTCATGGAGCTCTGCAAGGGCGGCGAGCTCTTCGACCGGATCGTGAAGAAGGGGCATTACAGCGAGAGAAAGGCGGCGCAGCTAATGAAGACCATTGTCGGGGTGGTAGAGGCGTGCCACTCGCTCGGGGTGATGCACCGGGATCTCAAGCCGGAGAATTTCCTCTTCGACACGCCGGATGAGGACGCGAAGCTCAAGGCGACGGATTTTGGGTTGTCGGTTTTTTATAAGCCAGGTATGCGATTAAGATTCAGTTTTCCACTGTTGGTGTCTCATTCACCGTGTTCCACCACACCATTAAATTAATTATTTTAGTAATATTTATTATTAAAATAAAACTTATAATAATATATTCTCTCCATCAATGAAATGTATAATACATTTGACCGACACATATTTTAATAAAATAGTTGGTGAATGTGGTTTTAGTGGATAAATGGTATTATTAGGGTCTCACTGTGTAAAAAAACATGGTTTTCTTATAAATAAGATATGTTTGTAAGAATGGAATTAAAGTAAAGCGTGGATTCATGTCCTAAAAAAAAGCAGTATATTTTCGTGGACGTCAAATAAGACAATTATACTATACTTTTTTGTGGACGTAAGGAGCAATGCTCACTCCGTCCCTTATAAGTGTGCTCATATTTTTTCGGCACGGATTTTGATAAATGTGAGGTAAGCGTATAGATGAGTGAAAATAATAGCCCACATTTAATGTAGGAGTATCATATATAATTGTACATATTAGGTAAGTATATGAGTGATACTTGATTTTTATATAAATAAAAAGTGAAAGTAAAATATAAGAGTGGAGTAGTTTCCAAATGTGGAAATTGCACGATTTTGAAGGAGGGGCTATAATGACAAAATGAGTACATTTGTAAGGAATGTATGAAATATATCATAATTAATATTTATTTTGAAAATCAAAATTTTAAAAAATTATAAACCATACTATAAAATTGATCAAGGGGATGGATTTTGAGTTGTCGGTTCTTTATAAGCTAGGTATGGGGGAACTGGGGTTCTGGCTGTCGGCCATAATAAAACGTAGTACGACACTCGGGTTAATAAAAGAGAAGGGTTGATTATAAAAATTCTGGGCTGGATTTATAAATTGGATCGGAGTCTTATAACAAATAAGATATAAGGATATGTATTTTTGGGTTACTTTGGGTCGTGGGCGACTGCCCATGCTCGCTTGCCCTCAACGCCGGTCCCTTTTAACTTTTTGATAAATTATTTTATTGTATTAATGATACTTGTGTGGATTTTGGGGGATTTGGAGGTGGATTTTGTATGTTGTGATTTATTTTTAAGATCTATTTTTTTTTTTTTGAATCATACTGGTGTGTGGAACCTCTAGAATGGTGAAAAGGGAATGTTGTGAGTTATTTTGGAAAAGAAAGCGTGGAATGAAATTATTATGACATTATGTAGCAGTAATCTTCTCATATCAGCTTATATTTGCCAGCAAAACAACAGAGATTATGAGAATGCGTATAAGGTGTTTGATGTATTTCCTGAACCATTCAAGAATTTAGAGAATATATATATAGGGTTGTAGATGTTCTCCAACAAATATTAGCATCACCTGCAAAACAAGAGAGGATACGGAACGCGTATAAGGTGTTTGATGAATATCCTGAAGCATCCAAGGGATCCAGGGATCGACATGGATTGTTTATGATGATTTAGATGAAGTTGATTTAAGCTTATCTTACTCTTCTAGGGCAATATCTCTCCGACGTTGTCGGAAGTCCTTACTACGTCGCGCCTGAAGTTCTGCACAAATACTATGGGCCTGAAATCGACGTATGGAGCGCCGGTGTGATTCTCTACATATTGCTATGTGGTGTTCCTCCATTTTGGGCAGGTAAACCTTTATACTCGCTTCTTCTGCAAGTCATAGCCAGGAGTGGATGAAAACAAAGTTATTGGAGACTCTAACTCTCCCATCTTCCCCCATCCGGAGGCGGAGCTGGGGAGCTTAAGCACCCTTCAACCATTTTTATTTAAATTATATATTACCTTATAAGTTTATTTCTTGTTGAAACTTTTAGTTTTTAAGTATCAGTTTTAGACTTTAGTCTCTAAGCAGCTAGGTCTAAGTTCAAACTCCATTGTTCTTTCTCTTCCAAGTTTAAAAAAAAAAAAAAAAAAAAAAACCCTTTCTTGGAAAAAAAATCTTGATTTCAACCTCTCTAAGCTATATTTCTATATCGGCCACTTCCCTTTCTCCAGTTTCTATAATTTTCGACACTTTCAGCAGTTTGGTCGCGAGGTCAGCGAACACTAGCTAGGTTTAGCCCATCCTTGACTCTATGTGAAATGCAAGATAGACAGATAGTCATTGGTAGAGTGATGATCTCATAAACATTCTGTTTCTCAACTTTGCAGAAACTGATAACGGGATCTTCAGACAAATCTTGAAAGGCAAGATAGATTTCGTGTCGGAACCATGGCCCCACATTTCAGACAGCGCCAAAGATCTCGTGAAAAAGATGCTCGAAAGAGATCCCAAACAAAGAATATCTGCTCACGAAGTCCTATGTTAGTACCATCTTCTCCATTGCTCGTTCAGACCTTCCTATTCCGACCATAACAGAATTAGGGTTTTGTAACAGGCCACCCATGGATCGTGGACGACACTGTCGCGCCCGACAAGCCGCTTGGATCCGCCGTGTTGTCACGGCTGAAGCAGTTCTCGGCCATGAACAAGCTCAAGAAGATGGCTCTTCGAGTACGTATCAATGGATTTATCCATCCGATAGTAGTAGCGAATGACACGTATAATAATAGGAAATTGTAGCTATATAAATAAAATATGAAAATTATAGCCATATAAATAAAAAAAATAGAAATGGTAGCCATTTTTACTTTAATACCCATACACAGATGATTCGATGATTGCATGAATTTATAATTTTGTGTAACAGTGTTACACGAATTTACAATTTTATGTAAATCGTGT
Organism: Monilaria moniliformis; assembly: GCA_034509125.1. Taxonomy (NCBI): domain Eukaryota; kingdom Viridiplantae; phylum Streptophyta; class Magnoliopsida; order Caryophyllales; family Aizoaceae; genus Monilaria; species Monilaria moniliformis. The sequence continues at coordinate 8,393 of JAYDZE010463119.1, forward strand.
ATTAGTATTATTTCCATATTTTTATCTGTATGGATAGAATTTTCTTATGCTATATGGAAAATGCTAGAATTGGATATAGTCTCTTTATTAGAGTCTGTCCGCTATGGCTAATCCGATTGCACGCCGTAATTAAATCCTATTTGAGGATTAATAACTCTAATTGAGAACTAAAAAACTCTAATTTGAGATTGATGAACTCTAATTGGGATGGATGCACGTGCAGGTTATAGCGGAACGGCTCTCGGAGGAAGAAATCGGGGGGTTGAGACAGTTATTCAGCATGCTCGACGCAGATAACAGTGGGACAATAACGTATGAGGAACTCAAACAAGGTCTGAAAAGAGTCGGGTCCGAACTAATGGAATCGGAGATCCTTTCACTAATGAACGCGGTTCGTACATTCTAATTTTCTATTACACGAACTCATTATTTTAGGTATATTCAATGCTATCTTTGGGACAGTCTGCTACTGTAGATGGTGCACAAATTGCAGGTATATGTGTGTCGTAGTCAAAGTGAGTGTAAAAACATTGGCGTAGGCATTTTTTGCTTACGCTACACGCGTGAACGGAGATCCTCTATCCCACTTTTGAGTGTCTCATTCTTGTCCCACCTTTAGTTTTGTTTTCTACTTCATTTTTTTTCTTTAATTTTGATTTCTTATTCTAGCTTAATTCTGTGAATGTTAATTAGAATTGGCACCAATTAGGATATATAATTAGTTTAAAATTTTAATTTTAATTTTATAAGTTAAATTGATTATTAAGGTTGACTTTTCCATAATACGTTATACAACTGTTGTAATCTTCTAATATTAGTTGGAATCTATTATATCATAACAAATAATATTTAAATAATAAATATAGTAGAGGACAAAGAAATATTGGAACAAAAGATCTTAACCGAGATACATTTACTAAAAACTCTTTATAAGTATTTTTTTAAATCTAGCTTTCTTTGATAATTTTCAAAATTTATTCCTTAGATCGTCTATATTCTAAAAATTATTCCAAATATCTTCCCATATCTTTTCAACTTCAGTTATATTGTGTGATTTGATGCATTATTTATTGTGAACTATTTACCTATTTTTTCTTTTAATTTTGAAAAGATAACATCGAATCTACATACCAAATGGTAAGTTTGTTTAAATCATTTGATTGATTGGTATATGTTTTATTGCAGGCTGATATAGACAACAATGGGACTATAGACTATGGTGAGTTCCTAGCAGCTACATTGCACATGAACAAAATGGAAAGGGAGGAAAATCTTCTTGCAGCGTTCTCTTTCTTCGACAAAGATGGGAGTGGCTACATCACCACCGATGAGCTCCAACAAGCTTGCAAAGATTTTGGCCTGGGAGATGATCAGATAGACGAGATCATTAAAGAAATCGACATAGACAACGTAAGTATCCCCTCGATGGCCTTCAAGAGTTTATGCATCTAATTTTAGTCGCAACGAACATCTTTAAGGCTCACGAGTTTATTTGAGCTATCACTGATTTCGTAAATAAGTATTTCATTTTTAAATATTCTTAAAAATAATGTATATGTACCTCTATTATAAAAGAACTTATTTTTACAAAATTTAATTTCACTATTTTATCCATATTAATTTAAAGATAATAGTGTAATATTATAGATAATAATCATATAAGATTTATCTTTTTTGACATAAAAATATTATTTATATTTTACATTTTTACATCCATTGCATGTAACTTTCTAGTGAGTATATTTACTAAGGTTCATTATTTTTCTTATAGTAAATAAGGTTCAATTTTTTTGAGGGAACAAATAAGGTTATATAAGTTTGACACGTTTGTGCGAAGTGTCTTACTAATTAAACTGAAATTGAATTTATCTTAACCAAGATCCGAGTAGCTCGATTCATTTACCATCCTAAATACTGAAAAATCTTGAAAATGCTTTTTATTATGTGAAGGATGGACGCATCGACTATGGCGAATTTGCGACGATGATGAGGAAAGGTAATCCTGGAGTTAGTTCAAGAACCATGAGAGGAAATCTTAAATTTAACTTGGCCGATGCACTCCAAGGTAAACAAGAACACGAGGAGGAAGATGAGTAAAATTCACACAATCTTTTCACTTCTTTTTTTCTCTTTTTTCTTTATATATGATTCTGACAAATGTAATCTTGAATTTTTATGGTACAAATATTTCCTAGTTGAGCTGTATATTTGGTGCAGAAAGTCACTTAATTCTCATCCTTGTAGTAATTTGTAGTAGTTTCGTCTTTATTCTCATTGAGATGAGTAATGTAATTTGTAGTAACAAGAAGCATCCAAAAGAAAAGAATTTCATAATCCGAGTCTCTAATAAGATGGACTTTTCCTTCATAGAAATAAGGATTCTTACAATTGGAAAATGAAGTAATATGTTTCGTGATAACCTATGTCTAATAAATAAAGAAAATTTAAAGTACTATATAATAGAAATTAGTGCCGGATCCAAAAGTGGAAAACGAAGGGGGCAGAATTAGTTGTGTTAAGCTAAAATTTTCAGCCATCTTCTTCTTCGGGACGGGCCGGCGGCTAAAGGAGGGGGCGACCATAACAGTTTTCCGGCGGGGGTAAGGAGAAATTGCCCGTGGGGGGCGGCCGCCCCCTCCGGCCCCCTGCATACGCCACTGATAGAAACGAACATTCGTTTCAATGTTGGTAGGGAGCAACATTTCTGCCACGTCTGTCTACAGCAAATACATTTCTAATCTTTTTCAGTTCATTCACAAGCTCTGTCATTAGCATTCGACCTCTGGGAAGTTCCTTTGAGCATCTTGTTGGAACATACAATTATGGTTTAACATAATTCGTTTAATGATCGTATACTAATCACTATCTATTGAGTGACCCGATTAAGTGATCGAATAAGTTTATTTATGAGGGTCGAACGATCATTTATAAAAATATAGAGACTATTGTGCAGATACTATTTTGGATAACTTCTATTTTGTTACGAGTGAAATTGAAGTTATAAAAAACCTTATGGACTTGTCTCTAAATACGGGGTTATGGTCACAAGTGAAACGTATAAATATTCAATAGATCCCACCATTCCTATAGTCATTACGAACAATACGAGAAACTTTATAATTATCTAAATCTTTACACTTGGAAGACAATTAACGCTACAACTAACACAACGAACGTGAATTCGGGTACGCTTTCGCTTTAAGATCGTTCGTATTCGACATATATAATCCGTTCTAACAAGTGATATTAGAGCCTATACATGTTGGATCGAATCGATCGTTTAAATGTTGAGAAATTTCGAAATTTTCAAGCTTGTTTATATGTTTAAGGATTCTGCACTTAGATGTTCGATGAAATGTATGAATGACTTGCGGATTTGTGTGATTCATGCATTCGTTGGATTCTCGTTCTTCCTTCGTTGAAGGTGTTTTACAACGCCAAAATCGTTTTCAAAATATTGATTGGATTGGCTTCATATTTATCCTTTTTTTATTAAAAAACCGTTCGAAATTCTTCTGTTTCCTAGAAAGGATTTGGTCTTTGTTGAACTTATGGGTAACTGGATTCCGTTGTTGCAAAAATTTCGAAGTAATCGTGTGATTTTTTTTTTTTTTGCGTTTCAGTTTTCGGTTCTGTGCACTTCACGTGTTTCATAATTTCGAAACATATTCGTTGTTTCAATCAAAATGTTTTCGTTCGAATTCTTCAAATTTTTCTTTCAGCCCAAAATTCTTCAAATTTTTTGTTCGAATTCTTTGATTTTCTAACTGGTATCTTGATGTTCAAATGTTTTCGTTCATCACTCCTAAATCTAGTAAGATTCAATCTAATTCCGGAATCAAAATTTGAGTGTTTTTCGTTCGAAATTTTTTGAAATTTTTGGTTTGTTTTTTTTTTTTTCGTTTTTGCTTGCCGGATATCCCACGTATCGGCGACGTGAAGTGGGCCGCGGGGAAGCTGGACGGCCGGCGACGTCGTGGTAGTTGTGGCGGTGGAGCAGTTTTGGCGGCGGCTGCAGTGAGGATTTTTTTGCTGCTGAAACTGCATCAACAGTTGCGGGTCGCGGGTCGCGGGTTGCTGGGTGTGGGTCGCGGGTCTGGGCTTTGGATTAAGTAATGGTTGGGCCACCATCCATGGGCCTTCTTTTGCTGTTTTCTTTTCATGCTGCTGTGCCACTCTTTAGTTTTAACTGGGCTGCTACTATGGGCCGAAAATAAAGGCTCCTTTTATAGGAAGAGGTTCAAATAAAAACCCATTATTATTATAAGAAGGAAAACCATTTTCAACCCTTCAATTGCGAAGATATATGGTAGATATATCTTCCTTGTTGTATGAGTGCAGCACCGGGATTTGAAACCCATGAGGAACGAAAATATCATTTAATTTCTATTTTTCGAAATGCATTTAATTTAACTGTAAATGCATATATGTTCGCTGCAGTATTTTTTGTTTTCACAAGGGTTGTAGAGTTCTTCTTCTTCTTCTTGAGCTATGATTTATATTCTATGATATACATGTTAGGGAATAACACACACAATGAGATAATTGTTTACCCTAGTTCATTACGATATATAACAATGTCTCGGGGCAATGCTAATTTAGGGTTTTCACTATATGTTTTTTGGATTCAGAATACAAGAGAAATAACTAATTAAATAGATGGCAACCAAGTCTTTATTCTAAACTCTGGTGTTCAGTACCTCAAGCTCCACACTTCAACAATACACTTTACTAGCATTTCTTCCAAGTTCAAACACTTTTCATTTGAATGCTTGAATTTATTAGTAATTGTAGTGTTGTAATTGCTTACTATAAGGCCATTCATAACTCAACCAACTTTGTGATTTATTTCAGGGCCTAAGTGTTACTGAATAAAAAAGTACCTTACTTAAAAGAAAGGGTACCTTATTCATTCAATTAGTACGAGAGTTATGAGATATGCGGATGAAGAACCGATGTTGCTAGAATCCATATAATGATGCCAATTTATGTTTCACTTGCTAATTTTTTTTCCAAAAATGATTTCTGCTAGAGCTTCAATTATTTCAAGATTAATTCCTAAAGCATAGTGATTCCATGATCGTGTCAATCTTATCTATTTCTTGTCTGATACTTCTTGATCAGCTTTTAAATAAAGAAAATACCAATCTCGTTGCTTAGTTTCCTAGAAATCTTCTCCATTTTTTATCGACGAAAATTTCAAGGCAAATTTTGATTATTTGTGCATTCACATAAGCTGGCATCCGAGCTGCTGCAAAATATTTATGCATCGAAAAGAATATCAGTCAAATGTGTTAACTTCTTCCTTGTGTTCATATCTATTCTAAAAGTTCTCCTCTTTCTTATTATATGCTTCAAAAATGTCTAAATGGATAAATAATTGTAGAGCCAACGCGATGAATTTAGGCGCCACGAGGCAGCGCCGTCAGTTAGCAGAATTTTTCCTTGAAAAAATAGAGGCAAAATTTGTCCATCAAAACCAAAAACCATCACAAGATTCAAAAACAGAGGATGAAAATGAGTTTCCAATCTTAGATGATTTGCTCTTGATGATTTTGATTCTACTCCCCGCTGCATCCCTTTTCACGATGCAATTCGTGTGCAAGAGATGGTCTAATTTGATCAACACCTCCATCTTCATCAGATGCCACGCTCAGCAATCCGAGACCATGTTGATCTGCAACTATTCGACATCTTTGAAGCCCTGCGATCATGAGAGAGATGCGCCAAAGCATTTCCTACGTCTCTTGGATTTGGCTGATGGAGCTAATACCTTCGTGGAGCTGAGCGTAGTCGAGCCCTTCATCATTCAAGTAAGCTACGATGGCTTGATTCTGGCAACTGCTAAAAATAGCAATAGCCTAATACTGATGAACCCTGTCACTAGAAAGCATGTCAAGCTCCCCTTAAGCACAGAGCATCATGTCTTCCTCCAATCATTCGGCATTGCCTTTTGCAATAGGGCGAAAACGTACAAAATCATACACTTATTCACCAAGGAATCCGGGGCCATTGGCTGTAGTGTCATGAGTATTTGCACGAGATGTTGGAGGAGCATCGAGGAGCCTTGTTCTAAACTGGCCCCTGACATGAGGCACGACCCGGTTTCCATCAATGGCTCGCTTTACTGGCTCTTTGGTAAGGAGGGGTGAGATTACTTGGTCTCTTTGAGCTTGCAGGATGAGAAGTTTGTCTCCAAGAATCTTCCAATTCGAGGCGCTTCAATGTATCAGCTGCTCGAGATTGGAGGATGTCTTGGATTGGCAATGCGTGCACAGTCTGAGCTGATGCAAGTGTGGATCTTGGTAAGTGGTGATGGTGGATTTGGAGAGAAGTGGATCAATAAGTATAGCTTTAGTGTGAGTGGTTTTGGGAGGTTTCCTCGTGCCGTTTGTTGCTCGAGGAATGGGGATAGGATTGTGGTTGAGAAGGGTAATTATTTGTATGTTTACAACTTCGACACGCATGAGATGAAGGTGATCCATTCGAGTCTTGACAGAATATGGGACCTGAGGCGAAATAGAGGGCACATTCCTCATCGGAACACGCTTGTCTCACAGGATGATCTATTTTAAGTAGCAAACTATTGTTGATATATATATGGTTTTGTTCCTAATTAGTGAGACAAGAGTTGTGGAAATATTGAAATTGCTGTAAGAATCTTGATCTTGGAGAGCTTCAACTATCCAAGCACGGTTTCCTGGTTTTTGTGATCAATAAAATTCTAGTAAGTTTACATTGTTTGCCCTCTTGAACAAATTGAATTTAATGGAGAGATGAATGGTGTTTGAAAGGGTAATGATTCGTATGTTTACGATGTTAATTCAACAAATTGCAAGTCCAAAGTTTCAGCAAAAGACCGCCTGCCAACTGTTTGACAGAATGACGACAACTGTGAAATATACCTGTAACAGTTGTCTCATAACGCACACCAACTGTTCGATAAATATCTAACGAAGAACTAGCCTGCACAAACTGTGTGATAAGTTCATGCAGTCCAATGTTCGAGGAAATTTCTAACAAGGAATTGGATTTGTCAAACTGTGTCATAAAATCATCCACACGTGTCTAACAGAGAACCGGATTTGTGACGAAAAAGGCACCAACTGTTCGAAAGAATGTCCAACAAAGAACTGGATTTGTGAAGAAATGAAAATTTGTGCATTAGAGAAAATCCCACCTCCCTGAAACTGATTAGAGCCGACCAATGAGTGCAAGGACGATCACTTCCCAAGGCTAACACAACTCCAACGAAAGCGTGCACACTCCTCTGTGATTGGTTCGGAGATAGATGGAACAAGTTCTCGAAGATTCCACTAAAATTCTATTGATGCCCCTTCATCCGATTCTAGTAAACTCAACTCAAACAGTAAACTCAACTTGGTCACTTTCCCACAGACATTCACTATAAGAAAAGTGCCAACAAATAAAAGGAAAAAAAAGAAAAAATTAAAATAGAAAAATGAAAAGAAATAAGAAAAGAAAAAAAAAAAAAAAGCGCCACAACTGCAGCCCGGAGCGTGATCCGCGCCCCGGCCTGACTAGAAAGTTATTATATCTTAAGGATAATGATTTCATGATTGTATCAGTCTTATGCTCTTTTTTGGCATTACTAGAAAGTTATTATATCTTATTTATTTATTTTCTTTTCGGACTCTTGTCGGTTAGTTTTTTAATAAAAGATGTGATTCTTGTTCCGTAGTTTCCTAGAAATCTCTTGACTTTATCTTGACGAAAATTTCAAGGCAAATATTCATGACTACTGTTCACACGAGCCGGCATTTATTGGCCAATTGCGAGCTTCTGCCGTCGATACCAACGTTTATGTTGATGTATAAATCAATTCTCATATGTTAACAACTGCTTAATTCCTCGTGTTTTCCCTTTCCAAATAGATTCTTGAAAAATATCTAAATTGATCAACCGTTGCAAAGTCATTCTATTCAATCTAGGCGACGCCATGAGGCAGCGCCGTCAACTACCTAACTATTTTCTTCAAGAATCTGAGAGAAAAAACATCCACCCAAACCAAGAATCACAACAAGATTCAAAAATTGAGCTTCCCATTCCAGATGATTTGCTCTTCAAGATTCTGATTCTACTCCCCGCTGCATCCCTTTTCACTATGCAATTCGTGTTCAAGAAATGGTTCGATTTGATCAACACCTCCATCTTCATCAGATGCCATGCTCAGAAATCCGAGACCCTTCTGATCTGCAAATGCGCAACATATTTAAAACCTTCCGATGATGAGAAATACGCGCCAAAACATTTGTTTCGTTTCTTGGATTTGGCCGAAGGAGTCAATACCTTCGTGGACTCAAGCATAATCAACCCGCTCATCATTAAAGCAAGCTATGACGGCTTGATTCTGGCTACTACTGGAAATAGCAATAGCAATAGCTTAATAGTCATGAACCCTGTCACTAGAAAGCATGTTATGCTTCCCTTAAGCATAGAGCATCATGTTTTAATTCAATCATTTGGCATTGGTTTCTGCAATAAGGCGAAAACATACAAAGTTGCACACTTATTTGCAGAAAAATCTGGGGCCATGGGCTGTAGCGTCATGAGCATTCGTACAAGATCATGGACCAGTATGGAGGTGCCTTCTGATGAACTAACCCCCGACTTGAGACAAGACGCAGTGTCTGTGGATGGCTCACTTTACTGGTTTTCTTGGATAGAAGAGTGTGATTTCTTGGTCTCTTTGAGTTTGGAGGATGAGAAGTTTGCTTCCAAGGATCTTCCAGTCCGTCGTGCTTTAATGGATCAACTGCTTGAGATTGGAGGATATCTTGGATTAGCAACGGGCGCTCAGCCTCAGCTAGTGATGCAGGTGTGGATTCTGGTGACTGATGGCGGATTTGGAGAAAATTGGATCAAGAAATATAGCATTGATGTTAGTGGTTTTGAGATGTTTCCTTGTCCCGTTTATTGTTCGAGAGATGGGGAAAGGATTGTGGTTGAGAAGGGTAACGATTTGTATGTTTGCAACTGTGAGACGGGTGAGATGAAGGTTATCCAATCGAGTGTTCATGGAATGTGGCATCTGAGGCAAAATAGGAATCACATTCCTCATCATAACACGCTTGTTTCACTAGATCATCTTCTTTAAGTTGCTGTGAAAAATCAAGAATCATTTCATGTGATTGTAGTAAACTTTTGTGCTATCAACATCCAATCTACGGGAAGTTCCTTTGAACATCTTACTCCTCATAAGCCAAAACAAGGCAATCCCAATATTTGTAGCCATGGTTAAGTTGTTGATTCAACAATGGACATTTCCAAACCTTGGTTTTCAATAGGTTATGAGACTTTACACCATTTTGATTTTCAGTGACATATCTGATAACAGCATAACTTTGAAGTAAGTAAGATATACATGCATATAATTTTAAAGGTAAACAAAGTTATAGATTAATGTATCTTTCTTTTATTTATGCTTTATTTGATCAAAATAAATTAGCACATAACCTATTTATACTAATAGATTGTTAATTGATCATTCAATCACCAACATTACACTGTGACTAGGAAAACGCTCTTTATGATGTATGTATGAATTAGTTATATATAGTGGTGTATCTATAATTATCCGATTGAACGATTATTTATTATCCTAAAGTTGAGTTGATTATTTAATTATCCTCCACTATAATCTATCTTATCCACCAAACCAAACGCTTCCTAAATTCCTCATGTATAGGCGCTCCCACTGCATATTAGACCACTCAGTGATCTAAATTGGGGACCAGAATCTAGTTAAGGTCCTTCCATGGATAAATTAGACTCAGCAAGTAATAAAACAGAATGACTGTCATATCCTTGAAATACTCCATATTCCTTCAAATATATTTTCAAAAAAAATTAAAACAGAATCTCTCAAAAAAAAAAAAAAACATTTAAAAAAAGAATTTCAATATTACCAAGAAAATATTTCAAATTCTTGATTAAAAGCCCAAAAAATACGGCCCATTTAACAGATCCACGACCCGCATTTTAAGGGCAATGTGTCATTCACAGTAGCTCTAGCTCAATTCTGAGCTCAGCAACAATGGCAGCTCTCTCTCTCTGTGTGTTATTCTCTCATTCCGAAACTCTCCCACAACCAGATTCCGACCTCCCCTTCTCTCTCTAGAGCCAATCTTTCTTTCCTGTCCCACTCTCTCTCATCTCTGACTCTAGCCGCCCGCAGACAGCCCGCATTGTCGGTCACCACAAAATCAACGGACACAGAGTCTGCAACTTTCTGCTAATGAGCCAGAAATCGATAGCCCGGTTCCGGAAAGTGAGCCCGCTGTTGAAACCGAGCCCAAGCGCGAGGAGGTTTTTGCTGTTGTGATGTGAGTAGAGAGAAAGAGATTGTGTGTGTGAGCCCTATTTTTTTGGAAATCTTAGTGTTGGAGACGATTCTAGTGAGATATGATGACCCGAATACTGGGTTTACTTTCGATTGTATGATTTTTTTTTTCCTGGGAAGTTCATGTTATTGAGGGTGGAAATTTGATTATGCTGTTTTTGTCTGATTTGGGGATTTTCAAGATTGCTTTTTCTTTTTGGCCCTTGTTAAAGATGAAAATTTCTTGATTTTGTAGATGGATGTTAGGTTTCCTATTTTTTTCCCTTTATTTTGCTAAAGTAAAATTATTGTCTAGGTTACATAATGTGCTATAATGCTCTAATTTTGTGATCTCAACTGATTTTCAAGATTTGAGGGGTTTCAAGATTGCTTTTTATTGGCCCTTGTGAAAGATAATTTTTTTTCGATTTTATAGATGGATGTTAGATTTCCTATTTATTTTTCTCTATTTTGCAAGGTAAAATTGTTGTTTAGGGTTAAATAATGTGCTATAATACTCTTTGGTTATATGATAGCTCAATTATTTCTCTGTGATAGTTCCTTTCAAGTATATGGAATTAGAGATGATTTAGAATCTATTTGACTTTCAACACTTGCTGTTTAATATGTTGAAACTTTAGTTCCTTGATATCATGCTCTAGGTCTGCATTATTTTTGCCTTTCTTCTTTGAGAATGTGTTTTCGAAGATATGGTGAATGCCTCGACAGCCTTTTCATCTCCCATCAAATGGTAAAACTCACAAGATCGAAAGTGAAAATGACATCTCCTCTTCTGTTGCAGCCGTAAATTTTAATATAATATTCTCTTCGTTTGAGATGTATGAAGATATATATGTGTCGTTTATCCCTTTTGCTGCCTGCTTGTTTTTTCCATATAGTTCTCTAGATTGCTACTCGTCGTTGAATCTGCCGTAGGTATCATGTTTTGAGCTTAATAGTTGACTTAGAACTCATTGTTTTGGCCTTTTGCTTGGTTAGGTTGGGTCTAGGCAATACATTGTATTCCATGGACGTTATATCTACATGCAGAGGCTTAAAGGCGCAAGTGTGAACGACAAGGTAAGTTTGACCTCTTAAATAATGATATCATCATCATCGGAATCTTGTGATAGTTTTGCAGAAGCCTAAAACATGGAATTGTACTGCTTATTTTACTGGTTTTGTAACCTTTTTTTTTGTTGCAAATGTTTAATTCTTTTGTGGATATCTACTCTTATGTAGGTCTGACTTTCACAATCTATCCCCTTTCTTTTCTCTTTGTATTTTAAAGAATCCTTTTGTATCCACAATGACTGACACATTACGACTTGTCCAGTCAACCTAAATAAGGTGTTACTAGTTACAACAAAAACAAGCGCGTTGATACGGCCCTCGCCGACCATGGGCTTGAGGAGTCCGATTAAACCCAGCTATTAGCGCAATCGGTACCCCCAAGCCGACCACGTCGTACCATCCGCCCGCCTCACCGATTTGAGGACTTCGTTTGAGCTTCGCATCTTCCTTATTTTTATTTGCTTTAATTAAATGCAATCGAGTCGAGGGGATTACAAGCTCTGTCCGGATTTTCTTTGTCAGTTCTTTCCCAAGATGTATTAAGAAAGTCGAACCGTCTATATAAGTATAAAATGAGTCCTTGTTATTTAATGAATTCAACAAAAAATAGAATATCACTTTTTTAACTTTAATCTATCTCACTTTCGTCCTTTCTTTTCGCCACTCTCTGCTCTCTCTTCTCTTCTCTTCTCTCAATGAAAGCACCACCAACAAGGAGTTGGCTATGTTGAAGGTTGAAGAAGAGACAGCAGAGAGTGGCGAGAAGAAAGGACGAAAGAAATAGATTAGGGTTAGAAAAAGTGATATTCTATTTCTTATTGAATTCATTGAATAACAAGAACTCATTTTATACTTATCTAGATCCTATGCGGTTCGACTCTCTTAATAAATCTCAGGAAAGAACCGACAAAGAAAACCCGGACGGAGCTTATAATCTGCTCAACTCAATTACATTTAATTAAAGCAAATAAAAATACGGAGGATGCGAAGCTCAAATGAAGTCTTCGAATCAATGAGGCGGGCGGATGGTGCAGCGCCGACCTTGGGGATACCGACGGCGGTGAAAGCTGGGCTTAATCGGCGAGGACCGTATCACGCATATATTGGAAAACCAGTTGTGCCTAATGCAACAGTCCAAGCCGTTATTAGTAAACCACTTTCTTGTATATATTTACTCACATAGTTTACTGCATCAACTCACTCGTGCTATTCTATGTAGACGCTGGACACAAGAAGAAGAAACATTGGTCATAGACAGCTTAGCACATCATTTTCTTGCTTGAAATCCTACTAAGTTTGCATTGTTTCTTTTCGTATTACAAGGATACGAATAACGAGCATCACGGGATACCAAGACCCTCGGTTAGATTGTACCAACACTAGATTGGAGAACTGTCTGGTTGTAAGATGTCATTAAATTTACGTCTACTGTCAAGTGGCAACTGCTAATTTGAAGTTGAGCGTACAAATCCATCTAGGGTATTTTGTAGTCCCCCATCATTTTGATTCTCAAATCTTGTTTTGACAATATTTTCAGTTGTAATTGCTGGGCAGTTACACCCTGTTGCAAATGCAGTTTCTTTATGTTACGTCTCATTTTTATTTTCTTCAATATTGGCAGTTTCTTTATGTTATGTCTCAACTTTATAATATTCTTCAAGATTTTGCAGTTTATTGATGTTATGTCTCGTTTTTATATTCTTCGAGATTTGCATATTATACAAGTGTGAATTCATTGAGTTGAATGAGATAATGTGTGAATTATGACTGTCACCACTTATTTCATTGAGGTAAATGAGATAAGTAGCACATGAAATACAATAATCTATCAGAATAGTATAAGTCAGTGCTCAATAATGATGTATAGAGCAAACACCAGAATAACTATCTCTATAATAGACATTAGATATTTGAGTTGAATGAATATATACATACAGCAACATCATGTGTTGATTCATGTCGCGCAAGTGTAAAATCTCACAATTTCTGCTGTGTTATCTTGAACGAAAGAATGAATAACCTTCAATACTCACCCCGGATGAAGGAATCCTCGTGTTCCCGGACTCCTCCACTGAGACTGGAGGAAATGCACAAACAGATCTATTCATATACTCGCTTTTCTCTTCAGGAGGGTCGGAAATAATAAAACAGACCCAATGAGGAAAAGCACGGCCAAGGTCTTGTAATCGTATAGATCTTTCACCGACTTCAGATCTCCAAGTGCAAGTCCAGCCTAAACGGTGGAAACAAAGCATGCTTATAAGATGAATGCCAACAGCCATAATAAACTTATAAAGAGATATGTATGATTAAAGAAATCAAGATCAAGAAAGTGAAAAGGCTTACTCTGACAGTAATATAGGAGGCTGGAACCAGACCGATGACAGTTGCGAGAAAGAAGATATAAAATGGGATATCTACAATTGGTGAAGCCAAATTGATGAAAAGATTGGGTAATGTTGGGGTAACTCTCAGGAAGAGCATGTAGTTGAGCAACTTGTCTCTATGCCTCGCTATCTGAGATTGACAAAAGACGAATATCAGCAGCATGCCAAAGACGAGAGTGCTGGATAACGAGAGTAGCTAACATATCTAGAACCATCGATGGCTCCAAAATACTTAAAAAGTAAGCAAAATCCAAGGTGTCTGCATTTAACCTATAAATAGTCATTCTTATCACACACACACATAGTAGACTAACTAGTTTTTTCTCCCGTTCATCCATTTTAACATAACAGCCAAACAACACAACACTACTTGCTGGTTGAGATCAAAATGGGAGAGAGAAACGTACCTCTGCCTGAAAGTATCGCAGTTTTTCAGGCCACAACCAGACAACAATGGGTCTGCCAATAAGTTTAGACAGAAAATAGCAAGACGATGCACCAGCAGTGGCATTAAAGACAACCAAGAAGAGACCTCGGCCAACTCCAAAAAGAGCTCCAGCTAGCAAGGACATGAAAATTGTCCCTGGTATCATAAATGTCTGCATGAATATGTATGTCGAACAGTAACCCAGAATGAATTTTGCTGGGTAGTGTCGAGCATAGCTTGCAAGATGATCTCTGGAACACAATATAAATGTCACAATGCTAAATTAACACAAATCCAACCACAAGTTAGCAGAACTACTGATATCTACACAATAAAGCTTATTCGAGTCGAGTTTTCTTACATTTATCAGAAATATTATTCTCATTTTTGGCAGGAGATGAACTTGAAATATCATTCTTTAACTTAACATGCTATCCTAATGCTATAAGAGACCAATATCCCTTATTCTAGGCATTTTTAATCTCAACTTATTCTTGCCACATTATTTCAAATTCTGATGTGGAAATCCGAAAAATGGTTTAAAACAGCGCTAATCAAGGTGCATTGCCATTATCATGATCTCGGATTCTTGATGACATATTTTTTGTTGCTCTTACATTCTGCTAACTCTATCTCATCAATAAACAAAATACCAATTATGCAATACACAATTCTCAAAATACAAATCGGAAATGCATTCAAAATCAAATTGAGCTAAAGCTATCAATCATCGATCTAATTTCTAATGCTATAAAAAATATACCTTATACTAGGCATTTTCAATCTTAATTTTTCCTTCACTATTCTTGCCACATTGTTCCAAATTCTGTTGTAGAACTCTGAAAAATGGTTTAAAACAGCACAATGAAGGTGTATTGCCATGATCGTAATCTCGGATTCTTGAATACAAATTTTGTGTTGCTCCTACAATCATTAATAAGCAAAATACGAATTCTGCAAAACACAATTCTCAAAATACAAATCGGTAACGCATTTAAAAGCAAATTGAGCTAAAGTCTGATCATAATCTCGGATTTTCGATTACATATTTTATGTTGCTCTTACTTTCTCCTAACTGTCTAACTCTATCTCATCAATATACAAATTACCAATTATGCAAAACACAATTCTCAGAAGGCAAATCGAAACGCATTCAAAAGCAAATTGCGCTAAAGCTATCTGTCATCGATCAATGTTCAGCCTAAAAATATATGTCGAGCAACCAAATTCTTTAAATATAACAAATTTAAAAATTAAAAATAAAATTAAAAAAGTTCTTACTTGAGCAAGCGAAGATCTGCAAGAGTGCGAGGCAGCTTGAGGATCTCGTAATCCGCCGCGGGCATCGTAAGGTAAATAAACAACAAAGCTGACGAAAATGACAAAAATACCCCCAACGCCGCCACGAATTCCCACCTAGAGGGCGGCGATTTCTCCGCCCTGTATTTCTTTTCCGTCGGCGACTCCGCATTCTTCTCCCTGTCTTCATCCAACGACCTCCCCCCGCCGCCGCTCTCCATGTACACGCTCCGCGGCGCCGCCATGGAAATCGATGGCGCAGACGACGTTGAAAACGACTCGAAAAAAGTGTTGGGAGCCGACGAACTGCGCAGGATTTTAGTAGCCTTCATTATGATCAAAACACGAATTCAAAAAATTGTTTTGGGATTCGATCATTCCTGCTGATCCTGCTATTAACAAATCGAAACCACCCCCACTCAAAACACGCTCATAAATGGGGAGATTTGTTAATGCAATTGAAATTGGGGAATTTCATCAAATTGAGCTGGGATTGAGGGGCGGATAACTGAATTGCGTGTATGTGCTTATATATCAAGAAAATAGAAGCAATAAAAATGAGGGGTTGATATTGATCATACATAAACAAACTCAGGATCAAAATTGAGAGAGAGAACTTGGAACAGGAGTCAAATGGTTGTTCAAAAATTGTTCGAATTTGAGAACACAACCGCAGATTTAGGGATTTGGTGTTGTTGGCTCATATCTCCAGCTATGTGCGCTAATCTAACACATGTAGCATATGCGTTTTGGGTCCTATTATTCTTATACATGCATTTATAAACATAAAATTAGATATTTATAATAGTATTTTATTTAATGTTTTGCTTTATCATATATTACCACATTATAAATGTGCTTAATATATACAAGAAAAACAATATGACTATTTACCTAATATTATATATGTGCAATGTTAATCTTCTAACTTCAGTCCATGTTGACGTTTTCTATTTTAGAACTGTAAAAATATCTATCCCAAATTATTTTTTAAAAAAATATCATTTTTATCAAATTGGACTTGAAAAATTACTACGTGAAAATTTTTATTCGACCCAATGTGGTTTTACCCTTTGGCCAGATGGGTCCAACCCGGCTCGCCCGAACCGATTCATTTTTTTTTTTACCTAAACTGCATTGTAAATATGAATCTCGAAGAAAAGTGGTGCAATTTATTGCTGTTTTTCTTTTTTAAATCATCTTTTTAGAGGTAAGGTCTTTCGAATAGATGCAATCACTAGTATGGGTAATGTACATTATCTATTTTAAAAACCAAAGAAAAATATCTCGATATATGGCTATAAAATAACGTAGACGCCTCTCTTAACATTTTTTCCAATTGACGTTTACTTGGTAGAGCCGAGCTAGGAATGTTATATTAAGTATGAAGGCAAAAAATAATATTTTATATTAGATTAAAATCTAGCCAAGTTAAAAATTTAATCAGGCCAATGCCATAGCTAAATTTGTGGAAATAATTTCAAGAAACATAAAACTATTGGATTCTGCAACTTGTTCAAGAACAGAAGTTAAGACTATATATTTCCTTAATTATGTCAATATTCTTACATTCTAAGCTCTACTTTCGTAGATTATTAGCAAACACAAACAGAAAAGCAAGAAATGCACATGTGATTAAAAGCGGTGGCAGAAAACTGCAAATTCTAGCTAGTTTCTATGAGGACGAAGATGAACCGGAAGGCCATGAACCGGGATTGCCTTGTGCAGTTTTGAACCTCCTCACCACATATATTGTGCATGAAAACCAGCACTTCAAGCCTAGCATACTCTTTCCCGGGGCACATTCTCATTCCTCCTCCAAACGGAACGAACGTGTAGGGTGCTGGCCCACTCCCCTCAAACCGCGATGGATCAAACTTGTCCCGTTCTGGCAAGTATTTAGGGTTCTTGTGGGACGAATCCACCCGTCCAGAATGTCTGCAAGTTTATCATTTTCTCGAGTTTAGTTTGAGTTCATAAAAAAAATCTGGGGGCCTAAAAGAGCGAACTCCATGTTTTCTCCGAGCATCAGCCACCCTTGGAGCCGGCCGAGGGAGGTTTTTCATGTCACCCGGGTCCTTTTCCCAGGGGAACGGGACGAGATAGAGGGAGAGAGGAAGAAGATATGGTAGGAAGGCTTCCATGCTTGTTTTGAAGAAAGTAAAATTTGTTGAATATGTGTGAAGTGAAGTTACCTTGCATTGATCAGTTTTTTGAACAATCTGTATGTATAGGACTTAATAATATTTGAAGATTATTGAAGTTTTTTGGCCTGCATTTGACAAAATGAAGTATATTTGGATTCTTATGAAGTGAATCACAACAGGTTGGGAATGAATGTAATGTGGTGTATGAATGTAATATTGGATCATGAGAAAATGGGGTATTAATAAAACCATTTATTTTTTAAGGATATAATTTTTTTTTATGCTTGTCTTTGTGTTATCTAGATGTTATAGATTGATAGAATCTACTGAAAAAACCTGATGATCATCAAACAACAAAAAGAAAACCATATCATTTTTTCTATAAATTGTAATTTATCAATAAATTCCTGAACTTCAGACATATCAAAACTAAAAACAGGTTCTTGATTTGTAAAATAAAAACTTCAGATATGAACATACTTATCATAATTTTACATACCCCTAAAAAGGACATAATTTTACGTAGTAAATACTAAATAGTTCAATAAAAGAGGTACAAAAAGAAGGCAAAAACCATGAAAAAATATGTACTAATTTTTCACGATGAGGCAATCTATAACAACACATATATAATATTTATATATAATAAAATTCACAATTGCTTACAAACAAAAAGCAGTCAAGAATCATCAAAATCAACAATAATCAGCCTACGTCGCAAGATCAAAGGCAGCTAGCTTTGATCAAATTTCCCAACGAAAGTCTTGTTATTTTTTACACCTCCTCCTTTTTTTCCATTCCCTCTAAATAAAAACCTAAATAAAATGCAATATCTATAAGTCAGGAAAGCATTCGAGTACATGGCTCAAATGGCTTTGATCATCCAGCTCATCACTATGTGGGACCAACGGCATGTTTGTGTAGTCAAACGACGTCGTTCCCATCAGTTGATGCTTATAATCGAAGCTGCTAAAATGGCTTCCAAAGCTGCTCTTGATGTCTTCGTGAGCCTCCTCGTTGGCGAAGCTCGTGGACATGGAGGGGCTGTCGAGCTTCGGTATCTCGACGATCTGGCCCAGAGCTTCAGCCGAGAACGGCTGGTTCGGATCGAAGCTAGGCATGTTGGGATATGATGGAGGCCTGTAGCAATAGCTGCTGCTGCTGCCGCTGCCGCTGCCGTTGGTCATGTTTGATCTCATGTAGTTCCAAGCCTCGTAGCCTTGTTTGTGGCTCGGGTTCGGCTTCTTGAACGCACGACAGACGACCCATCCTTCCTCCTTTAAAACAAAATACGAAATGTAACATGAAAATGTAGCGGGAATTGAATTCTCTTGCAGTGTTGCCAATGGCGAGAGAATGCAGAGAAAAAGATAATAAATAATAAAGAGAAATGGGGTTTTTTCTTTTCTTTCATTAGCATTGTCATACGCGAGATGTAATATGAAAATATAACATAATAAAAGAATGCAGATTTTTATTTTTATTTTGTCATTAGTTTTTGAACCTTAGAAAGTGCTCTAAGAAAGAAAGAATGGGAGACATGTTTGAAATCATTTCACACCAAAAAAAGTGGCTCTTCACATGAAATTTAAGTAACATAGCATGCCACTAAATTCAAAAGGAACATTCTCAGTGGACATAAATCTAAATAAAGTTACAAAAACTATTAACTTTTGAAATTGAATCCATCATATAGGATTAATTACAGTTTATAAACCGAACTTTAGATCATTTTTAAAGATTACTTGAATTTTTCTGTTTACTTTTAAACTTTGAAGAAAGTTTCAATTACCTGAGGAGGTCCGTGCTCGGAAGTTTGAAGGCGATACTCATGCATGATCCAATCCGTTTTCCGGCCATTTGGGGCGCGCCCTTTGTAGAACACCAACGTCTTCCTCATGCCGATGATCTTGTCCTTCGACAGCACCGCCTTATCCCTTCCGGTCGCCTTCCAGAATCCAGCTGTCGTCGCCCTATTGGTCCGCGTCCCGGTCGGATACTTCCTGTCCTTATGGCTGAAGAAGTACCACTCATTTTGCTCCTCATATCCCAGTTTGCACCTATCTATTATTCACACACAATAACATCATGTAATGAGGTAATGATCATATATATATATTGACATATATGCAAATATAAATTTTCTGTTAGATATAATAACTGCACCATAGTGGACTCAAAACCTTATCAGAAATTGAATTGTTCCGTACCTTGAATGTTCCATGGCTCAATTTTATAGAGATCGACCTCAATGATAACATCGAGGTCGATTTTGAGGTCGTCGATCTTCCTCTTGAGGTAGTAGCCGACGAGTTCTTCCTCGGTGGGGTGGAATCGGAAGCCGGGAGGGACGCACGACTCCATGTCCATCTTCTTCCTCGATCTAGAGAGAGAGCGAAATGTTTTTTAGAGGGAGAAACTAGGTAAATGTTTGCAGTGTTTCCATTGATTTAGAGATCATGAAAAGCTCTAAAATGGTGTGGGGGAGATATATTTGTCACTGTGTAAAGGCACTTTAGTGAAATTCACACAACTCTTTGATCTGAGAAATGCAATGATTCATTGCATATCCATTCGTGAGCAAAATGGAATGATGGTCCCAGCGATGTCTGATAACATGTGTTTGAAACAATATGAGGGAAATTTAGGGGTGGGGTGGGAGTACCCCACTCCCACCTATCTAGAAACTTAGGCCTATCACTTAGTTGCATGTATATATTGAACACAAAAGTAGTAGATGGTATTGGCCGAAAACATTGACTTTAGAGAGAGAGAGAGGGACAGGGACATGAGCATGTTGTTGTCTTTGAGTACATTCCACTCCATGCTTCCTGGTGCACAAGGGGTTTTCAGTACCCACCCCCTATACTCTTGTTGAATAATTATGAGCTTATACATATAATTAGTAAGCTAACTTATCTATTTTAATAATATATATATTATTTTCTCTCTCTTTTCCTCAAACACAAATATTGAAGATATGTATATGCAGAATTTATGTAATGCAATCTCATACATGCATGGATATAATCTCAAGAAACCTTAGATGAAATTGTCTCATTGATCATATAGCGTCTTTTTCCTCTTTTTTTTTTTTCTTTTTCCTCTCGAAACGACTGCTCGTTCCGAGCAAAGCTTACAAGCATGAGAAAGAAAAATGTACTTACCAGGAGGCTGGCGCGATTGTCCCGTTCTTGAGAGAGAGAGAGAGAGAGGGAAACTAAGAGAGAGAATGGTCTCTTGATATATATGTGTGTATATATAGAGAGAGAAGGTGATGAATATGCAATGTTAATGAATAAGCAAATAGCGGATAACAAGTTCTCAAATGTTGGTTAAATTGGTGGCGAGAGTGATATGTATGCATATTTATATGATCATGAGCAGAAGCAAAACCGCACTAACACTATTTAATATTTAACTTTGATTTACACATTCCCTAAAAGAATAAAAATAAAACCAAAAAATAAAAAAACTTCAATTTACACACACAGAGAAAAAACATATAGATACACCTATAGATACACAGAACTTATATTGTGTAAAAATTGTTATTGATTACGCGTGGGGTGGCTGATATTGGCTCAAAGGTTTGTTTGGACGGCGTGACAACAAGCATTCACGCCACCCCCCCCCCCACCCCACCCCCTACCCCAGCCGGGGCCCACCACCCCACGGTTTATTTTCTTGATTAACAGAAGCTGTCATCTATCACAGACTCACAGACTATTACATGATTAAGCACTGAAAACTATTAATTGTTAAAATTAAAACATATGCAAATTTAGTCGCAAGCATTGTTTTGGTCCAGCGATGTTATGTCTGTTTGGTGCGCCGCCCTTGGGCATTTGGCACCAGTAGATGCCTGACACGTGGACGGGGCAGAGCTGTCTACTTTAGGAAGGTTATCATTTCTTTGGGGTTCAAGCGTATGTACTTATAGGGGATGAGTCTGAGGAAAGATATCTGCGCAGAAACCATTTTTATCTGCCACTTTTCTTCTATTTTGTTTTTGATTTACTTCAATTTCATATTTTATTTCATGATATTTATAAAAGGTTACATTGACAATATATGTAAAGACGAAAAACTAAAATTGAATTTTTTTTTGCAATGAGGATTTTAAAAGTAAATATTAAATAAAGAAAAAGATGCATGGTTTTGGTGCTTCCCCAAACACCCCTTGTATCCGCTACTAAGTACATAGACTATAAATACAAACGATATCTTCTATTTTGTTGTAATATTATATATTCTAATTTAAATATGAGATTGTGCCTGTGTGTATTTTAGATTCCTTGATGTTTCTAGTTACTTTTTGAAGATAATTAAGAAATTTTTGAATGATCCAACAAATGAAATTGACATTGAAATATCATTTTACTAAAATACTATTTTCATTGCTTTTCAGTAAATTAGCTACCAAAGATCACCACGTACATAGAGGACGCATTTTAGCGACGGAAGTTGAATAATTCCGTCGTTAATAAGCAACAGACTAGAGGCGGGAGAAATCGGTCAGAATTCCAGTTAAGAGGCATTTTGGAATATTGCGTTGGAAAATTAATCACCATCCATCGATTGAGGATTGGATCGATATTTTTACTTTTTTTTTCCTTTTTCTGAAGTAGGAAATAAATTAATTAAAGAAATTGAATCCCTCGCTTATCCTTGTAATTCAAGATTGAGTAATTAAGATGAAAAGTTGTTTATACCACAATTATATCTAGTTTATTATGTAAAATGTCTATTAATTTATGGTTTGCTATAGATAGAATGCCACCTGTTCTAGAATGGGTTCTTTTGTGGTTAGAAAGAGAAATATCCCAAAACATTCTTAAATTCTTTTAAGAAAAAAAAAACAAAAGAGAAAAAGAAGTGTTGTGTATAAATCCTAAGTCCAACCAGACAATATAAAGCCAAAAAAACATTTTGGGTTTCAACATTTATACATTTTTTTCATCAGGTTGGACTTTTGGTCCCAAACTTCAAGAACCTTCATATCATCAGACAGCAGCAAATATAAAATTTGCACTTTTTGCGTAAGGGAGTACTTTTGGATTATAAAATTGAATTATCCGATCTTTTTTTAAATGAACTTTGAGTATTTTGCAAGAGAAGAACTAAAAAAGAATAATATTTAAATCCTTTCTATGTCAGTAGAAATTAATTGAAAATTTGGGACCATACAAGGAAGACTAAAGACAAAAAGGGCATCAATTTAAATATAATCTTAGCTAAATCCCAGCCACAACTTTTCTCTTAGGGAAGTAATATTTTAGAAGCATTACGTTTCTTGTACATCTTTCTGATTTGTCACAACACCTAATCAATCGAATATAGTAATGTGCTTATGTAGATATTTTTGGGTTTGGACCCTGTATTCTTATATTTTTGTGTCGTATTATGCCCCATTAATATTTACATTATTTAAGAAAATTGAGTACACCCAATTCTAACTAATAATGACAAGATTAAACTCAAAAACAAGGAAATAAAATTGAAAGTAAAAATGATTCAAAAAAACTAAGAAATTAATTAAAGAAAAACTAAAAAATGAAAGTGGTGCATAACTGGAATGCCAAAAAGTGGGACAGATGATTTTAAGGAAGGTTTCGGAGATATTTAATTTCTCTATCACAACGTAAGTTAAATATATATATCGACAAAAAATAGGATCACCAAGTAGATCCAATAAAATTTTGATAAGTCGTAAAGATAATAAGCTATGACACGAGATTGATTGTTTAAGTATGTTAATTATATAATGATCGCTTCATAAAAATATGTTATATAATGATACGGTGTATCTTTAATAATTACCATGCAAATAAATTATGAATATTCATAAACGGAAATATGTAAATTTAATAAGTTTATAATTTAACCAGAAACTTCTAGTTTTAGCAATTTCCGCATGAGTTTTTAGTTTTGGCAGATGATGAGATGAATACATAATTTGATTCCAATTAATTTCATCATGTCCTCAGTAGTCATTATACACGCTAACTCAATTTTTTTATGAATATTTAATTTCTTTTGAACAAGAAAAGACTAACAAGTTTGTTGATGAATTTTCTAAAATTAAAAGTTTTAGATTAAAAATAAAATAATTTTTTTGTAGTTAATTTCTAATTAACTCAAATAAATTATTATTTTTTTATCATAAGAACCCGGTGCCGCTACCTTCACTATGCACTAGGTAAATAACTTGAAAACTACATAAAAGAGGTAAACCAAATTTGAAAAACTCAAATGTGACCGACTCGTAGATTAGACAATATGATTCCAAACATATTTACATAAGTTGACACTTATATAGAAATAGTTTTTAGGGATTTAATGGCATAGTTAAAGACTGCATTAGTAGATTTAATATTTGGTTATTTTTCAACAAGTTGATATAGTTGAGTGTAGGGATGTCAATTTAGCCCGAAACCCGTGGGTTGGCCCGATTAACCCGACAACGCGACATGGTTAGAGTTGAAAAATCACAACCCGAAAAAAATCTCAACCCGAATGACCCTACACCGAATAGCCCGCAATCCGATAGGGTTGGCCCGAAGATAACCCGAACCCATAAGGTCAACCCGAAAATTAGCGAGTTCTCGTTATTTAGTTTTCAAACTTAATTAATTTATTATTTTTCCAACTTTTGAAAGTTAGTATAATAAGATTTTTTCAAATGTATGTGAAAAAATGCATTTTGATTCAATATTCGAAAGTTATGTTCATCATTTCACTTTTCTATATTTTACTATAATATTTAATATAAAACGTTTAGATTCAAAAATATAAAAAAAATGATAATCTATTAAGAAAAGTGTATTTTCTTACTTCTCTAAATGCTATATATTAGTTTTGAGTTGAAATAATATTCATTTATTGATATATTTCTTTATTACAAATATACAACTACCAAAATTAATATATTAATTAAAAAATTCATAATTTTTTTTGAACCCGATTGGCCCTACGGGTTAGCCCGAAACCCGAAGGGTTAGGGTTAGGGTTGTAAATTTCTGACCCGAAAAAATTTACAATACGAATAGCCCGACAACCCGAGCAGGTTGGCTCGATTGACATCCCTAGTTGAGTGCATAAGTATAACTACACAAATTATACCTGAATTTTGGACCTTCCCAAATATTGAAGTTAAGCTATACTTAATGTTCGTCAGTAAAATTGCATAATTATTAAATAAATTAATGTAAAATTTGGAGAACAGAGCCCCAAGATAAAGGAAAAGGTGACGCATGGAGAAGCACTTTGCGGCTCCTTATATGACACGGTTGACGGATTTGAACATAAAATCCGATGAGGGCTCTGATTATTGATTAGGGATTCATTGGTAATTTCACTCACCGCAATAATTTATACGCAATTGGAGTATTTTGTAAGAATTGTGGTTCATTTATGTGCCCATGTAATATTTATTTGCGACAAGGAGCATTTCTTAAATACCATTTTTGATCTTCGAATAAGTGTTTTCAAAATATAAAAATTCATATATTAAAAAAATAGTGATAAATTTACATAATTATATATATATATATATATATATATATATATATATATATATTTATATAAGTGGAACAATTGTGTCATTTTTCAAAAATTTCAAAAATTGAGGAATCTACCTATTTTAGTTGAATTTTCATTTTACATGATTACCCATTTACGTTAATTAAGGAAGGGATAATAATATTTCTCGAATCCAATTTCAAAAGGAAAACACTTAAACTTTCCTTAATAAAAAATATTTTATTTTCATAAATTAAAATAAACAATTGCACATGATGCTTTGTTTTGGAAATTTTGACAGAAACAATTGAAGCAAAAGCAAAATTCCGACTGCTAGCTAAACAATTTAGCATTGAAAATTTGATCAATAATCTAAAAAATGATTAATTAGGCATATGCAAGTTATAAATATTTTTATAACTAATTATTCTCATGTATTATGTCCATCATATCGTTCCTTTTTATACTTCCTCCATGTCAACATGATAAATATTGGAACATATATACATTCAATATATATGTTTGCATGTGCAATTCTTGTCTTAATTTGAAATCTTGTTGCTTATGATAATTGATATTTAAACTTATACCATATAATATATCATTACATGGTAAATACACTTTTATAAGCACATCTTATATACACGAAGAACAATAAAGATTTAAAATATAACTAAAAATATAAATCGCATTTATTTGATAGTTATAAATAAAAGTTTGAAAAGATAAATCACATGTTATAACAAAATAAAATAAAATAAATCACATGTTATGACCCCCAGTAATAATGAATATTATATCATAATCCATACATTAAGTCTGCAAATAATGATCATAATGTATGAAATAAAACGAGACTAATTTGGTGGACGAATCAAAATGAAAAGACTGGACTATTTTTAATGGACGGATAGAGTAATAATAACCAATTTTGCATATAAATTTTACATACCATAATAAGGAAATCTTTTATTTGAACCATCCAAATTAGGAAGAGATCAAATAAAAACTATTTTTCTGTAGGATTTAGAAATTAATCTGAATAATTGATTTTTGTATAATTAATATATGATTATTGTAAATATATATA
>JAYDZE010463120.1:0-16119 GCA_034509125.1 Monilaria moniliformis
GTAGTAAATCTAAATTTGTTGTATCTTGATGTGTGCAATTTTATTGCAGGAATTATGTCGTTGTTTGTAAACTTGTAGTGGGGTGGTAAAATAATTCAAGTGCCTGGTGTTGGTATTGCTTATGATCCTTCATGTTCAAGAGGATATATTGTATTAAATGAGAGTGTTCCGTATGATGTGTTGGTTTCTATGATTTGCTTATAATCTCATGAGAGGCACGCGTCTTACAGGAGACGCGTTCTCCTCATGCGTCTCCTGCTGAACTTTGACGATGTCGTTTTAAGTGAAGACGCATGACGATCATGCGTCTTACCCGTTTTTGGAACAGAAAAAAAAAAGGTTCCCATTTCGGGAACCTTTTTCCTAGATCAACCCAAATCAAGAATTTTGCCAGTGAAGCTGAGCTACCAAAAAACAAACAAATTGAATAAAAAAGAAAATGGAAAATCATTGTTTTCGAAATTTTTTGATTGTCCAGGATAAGAAATTTTCACAAGGATAAGAATTTTCCGCTTTGATTCCACCCAGAAATAGAAAAATGTCTTCTTCAGCAGCAATCAAAGGTTTTGGTTCATTACTAACCAGATTCTCGAGTGGGGTTTCTCTTAAACCGACGAGCTCTCTAACTCCTCACAGTTAAAACCCTTCCGCTTTTTAGAGATATTCGTTTTGTTAGTAGCGTATGTCGGATTTTGATTAACGAATTCAATTTATTGTGGCATAGGAAATGGTTATTCGATAAGAAATTTGTCGTCAATTTCTAGGTATTCGTGTTCTGGAGATCGGGCTTCGTTTTTAGGGCTTAATCATGGAAGCTCTAAGAGAAAGATCTCAACTTTCGCGCTGATGGCATGGGCAGACGATCGATTAAAATTGCCGGCAGAAAGGTATTTAATTCTCTGTGTGGGGGGGGGGGGGGGGATTGTGATTTATCCACAACTCTTCTTTCAAATGTCACGCATATTACACAATACTTACACAATTCTCTCTCGCAGCGCTCCGCCTCTCGATTTAGGATTTAAAACGATATTCTCTCTCTCACACTGCATCCTCCCTCTATATTTAGTTGAGTTCTCACGACACACCACAGCATCTTCTTCACATTCCGCTACCGCTTGATTTAGATTTCTTCACTTTCAATATTTTCTCGATTTCTCGGATTGTTTCATTTTTTCCTTTCTTGTTTTTATTAGTGTGTTTGTATTTTACACTCGAAATCATTTGATGAGAAAATTAACTGCAACAATATGATAGGAATATTTCCCATGATTTCTAGTATTTAAGTTTATGATGATTTCTCTTCACTTAATTAATTTGGAATTTTTTTCCTGTTCGATTTTTATACAATAAGTTGTATAATCAGAGAAGTGAACAGCCCAAAAATTCTGTGTGCTGGCAATCACTACAGTCAATCCTTGCAGCTGATGAACTCAAGAGATGATGAAGATTGGTGAGTTACTTATTGAACACCATGATTAAGATTCCGTAGCTTTTGATTTTAGTGGACTTGTAGGCATTTGTGGGGTTTGTATTTTTCGTTGTTAATTTCTGGTTGTTAGGAGACTTTGATTAAGCTTTCAGGAAATAACTCATTCTTGTTTCCAATCCGAAATAAGTATATTTCTTTCCATGTTCACAATTTTTGTTGTCATTCTTCTACATTTTTTTTTCAAGTCCCTTGCCCATAAATTTTTGTCAACACTGGTTCTTATAAAATTAGGAAAAGAACATAGTCAATCTCAAACTTGTATGTGCTACAATGTGTGCTATGAAAAGATAATCTCAAACATATGTATATCAAATGGAGTGAGCTTTATGTCATAAATGGTCTTACAACATAGTTTCCAAGTCATAGTAGAACCGCTAGAACTGTTAACAGAAATTGAGCTTCTGTAAAAGTCAATGAAAAATGTCTCATATAAATATTCCCCTTGCTTATTATTATTCCCCTTAATGCATAGCTTCTTAGACGTTAGAGTTCAATGTATCTACATGTAAAGATTATATATATACTCATCATGTTTTTTTTTGGGTATTGGAACTTCGAATGCATCTATACACTACACCGCACTTTCATCACAAGAAAGTATTGGAATGATACAAGTCATTGATCAAGCTGAAGAATGATGCCATGTACTGAAACTTTCTTCAATCGACTACTATGTGGAGGAAAAACACACCTCAACTTCTCTGATTTTGTTTTAATCTTTTGTAAACTATATATAATAGATAGGACACACATATACTATAGCAAAACAAAAACTAAAAAAGATAACAGATGAAAAAAAGATGATAAAAATACCACAAAGAACTGAAAACATACACAATAACTTGTACACTGAGATTACAATTTTGGATCACAATGAGAAGAGAGAAGAAATAACCGGAATGACAGAAGAATTTGTTTCTGAGATGGCATTCACTGATTTCTGGGAAATGAGTGAATTGTGGACATGATTTCGGTATTTATAGACAAACGTAGGGCACATTCGCTCCATTTCTTAAATTTGAATTAGTGGCTGATAACATTTTTTTATAATCAAACTGAAATTCTGACACATTTTAGAGTATAAGGATTTTTCAGAAACTTTTAAAGCTTTTTGCAGAAGCCAACATCTTGTCAAATGTCTCTCCGTGTCAGGGCATAAGCAATTCTTGATCTAATAGATAAAGCATAGTTATATAGCATGTCACAGGATATTTTAACATAATGATTCTATGAAAGTGGGCGGGAAAATGGCAGTTTAGTAATTTAGCCAACATTGCTGCTTTTATATAGGTAATAGATTAGTGGACGTATTTTGGAATTGTTGCATAATAGCTTTATTGGTAATCACAAACATCGATTATTTTATGTGATGACCAAGTATCAAGTCCTAGTAACTTACACGATAAAAATTAGAATAATTGATAATGGCTTGATTTATTTTGCTAATACAAACTAATATTCTATACATACAAAAAATATTAATTCGTCATTAATAAGTAATATAAAAATATATATCTAAATGAATAGATGTAATCTAAATCCACTATAATAGAGTAGTTTGAACTAACAACTGATCACAACTAGCTAGGAATACCTAATCAAATTTTATTAGCAACAATATGTTAATAAATTCACATAATAAAAATCAAGATATAATTGATAAATATTATTGAGAAGAAAACTAGCTAGAACAAATAATTCATCATATAAAAAAGCTTATACAATCCAACATAAAAAAAGTAAACTTTAAGTGTCAATATATATAAAAGAATAATACATATAAAAACTCAAAAGATTAATTTTATGTGTCTCATGGAATGAATTTTAAATTCAAGCTCACCACTTAGATAAAGAAAATAAATAAACAAAACATGAAATAACCACTATATCACATTAGAAAATAACATTTATTGTAGAAAAAATAAAATAAAATAAAATTATTTTGTACTTATATAAAAATATATATTACACATTACTATAATGGAGAATTCGACTAGCATCAAAAGTCCTCTTACATTCAACTGCAAGAGAGGATACTAGAAATAAATTTCGAATATTTGAATGTGGATAATCTAATCATAAATAAAAGAACGCAGAGGTGTGCATATATATGCAGATATTTGGATTATGGGACACTTGCCTCAAATTATGCTTGATAAATATTGATATCATTATTTACATTAAGAAAATGTTTAAATTTAGTGGAATACAACTTGAGAAATGAAAAATAAAAATTTGATTCAAGATGTTGACTGCCTCGACTACAAAGGATCATCCTATCCAAAAAAAAAAAGCAAAAGAAAAACAGGGCGAAAAGATATTTAATAATTACCTTCAATTTGGACAAAAAGATCATTTATAAATAAAATATTAGCTTCTCTCAAAAATATAATATTTGCTAGCAAAGTCGTAAAAGTGTGAAGTATGATTTTTATCTTGAATTTTATAATTAATATTAATTTTTGCTGATCTATATATGAGTCTTGTCATGAATAATTTTCCTATATTTCGTCATTTGCATGTTAATATTAATTGTAGAGTCGTGATCTTGGCAACAATTTCGAATAATGGAAATAGTGAATTGGGATCATTTACAGCGCAGAACATCGTGTTATGCATCAAAACAAGAAGAAAATAGATGAAATGAAGAGAGAGAGAGCGCTACAAAAAATGCCAAAAACTTCTTGCTTTGGTGAACAATGGTGTGCATTATAGAGGATCCAAATCCGGCTACTCGTAAATAACACAAGCCTTGAATTTAATTAACTCGAATTAGTAATAGTACTGTCCAAACTTTATGCCTCCAAACCCTAGACCACAAGTTCATGACCACTTAATTAATTAGGAGTAGAATGTGAAAAGTAACAACACAAAATGAACATAGAAAATTCCAAAGGATAGCATCAATAATGTTAAGGAAACTTACAAGTGGACCTAACAACATATCACATAAAAGGGACTATCTTTCTCCCATACAACCAAAAAAAAAAACCCCATTAAAATACCAAGGTCTCTTTTCTATTGACATTTCTTTCTTTTAATTTCTTTTTTTTTAAGAAGGAAAAAAAAAGATTGTGTGTGTGAGAGAGAGAGAGAGAAAGAAGAGAGAGATTCAATGTGTTGTGAACTTTGATCCATGTTAATTCCAAAATAGCATTGCATTCAATCTAAGTTCCACTCTCCACATCTTTTTAATTGTTTTCCTCATTTTTGGCCCTAGCCTGTAGATAGGGATGGAAATAGGCCGGGCCGGGCCGAGTTTGTTTGGAAGGCCTAGGCCTGTTTGCTAAAGTTAGGCTTACAACTATCCTATGCCTATCATCTATCATGTTAATTTGCTTTGTTGGTTTAGACTTAGAGGAGACACTTCAAATCTAATTTGGTTTAGTTTTTCTAAGTTACGAATCCTACTATTCACAAAAAAATAATTAGGGCATTTGTAACATAGGTTCTTCATTAATCTCATTTTTAGCTACAATTCTACTTTTTAGTTGTCACGTCATCAACTTCATTTTTAGCCACAACTCCTGCAATGCAGCCACAAAATTCAGACTCACTTTCAGTCACAATTCAATTATTTTCATTTCATCATTTTTTTATCATTCTCCAATTTCATAAAATAAAAAATAGAATACTAAAAGTTTAAATTAACTTAATTAAAATTCAAAAATTATTACATAATTAAATATAGAAAATTACATAATTTAAATTCCACTATTTATATTGCTATATTTATAAAATCAAATTAAATAAAGATAAGTTTGAAATGTACTTCATTAAAATTATACATAATTAAAATCCTGGTTAAAAAATTAAAATACATAATTAAACTTTTAATTAAAAAACAAAAAATATATAATTTGTTTTAAACATGAAAATTAGAAAATGAAAAATTACATAATCTTGAATACATGAATAAATTATTTCTTAAAATAATAATATCTAACTAAAAAGTGAAAAACGGACAATCAATGAAAAATGAGAAAAAAAATGTAACAAAATACGAAGTGAAGAAGTAAAAAAAAATTAATGAATGAAAGAAAAAACGAAAAAGAAGAAACAAAGAAACTAGAAAGACGCAAAATGAAGAAAGAAACTATAAATGAAAAGACAAAAAGGAAGATAATACGGCTGCCAGTAGGGCTGCTTAAACGGTTAATCGGTTATCGGTTAACCGATAACCGATAACCGAACCGATTAATGTCGGTTATCGGTTAACCGATAACCGATATTTTCGGGTACGGTTCGGTACCGGTTATGATATGCCAATGGTGTCAGTTATCGGTTAGAACCGATAACCGATCGGGTAACCGAAGTAACCGCAATTGAGGAATCATTTTTTTTTAATTTCAGCCCTAAATTGCTTATTTTACAAAAATCAATTCCTAAATTTCTTTTCCTAATTTCAGCCCTAAATTGCTTATTTTATAAAATGGTATGAGTTTACTACTACAGAAACCATTTCTCCTAATAAAGGAACCCATAAACCATGCTTCTATATACAATATTACTTACTTGTGTATACAAGATTACTTATTTAATCATATTGTTATTATATGCCACAAATCAACAATCCTTATTGATAGCACTAGTTAGTGATGTATATATGAAAACAGTATTGCTGTTTTCCTTCAAGATGGAACAGTAAATCACCGACCATTACCAATAAAAACAGCTCAGATGATAAAATTGCCAAAATAATTTCCATCCAAAATAATGTACGCTCACTTCCCCAGCAAAGAATAGGTGCAGCTAGAGAGAGTTAGATAGAATGAAAGAATTCACGATTACTGAAGAATTAATTTAAGGGATGCTATGTTATAAGGGATGCTAAAAATTGCCGATTACTAAAGATAATGAGAGTTAGATAAATCATTAACTAAAAATTGCCGATTAATAAAGATAATTTAAGGGATGCTATGTTTTTATATTGTTTTTGTATATAAATTTATAAAAAATTTAGTATATGTATCGAATTCTCAAGTGGTGCAGTGGATAAACTCTTGAAATTTTACTAATAGGTCAATGGATCAATCTCTACTTGGCACAAATTGGAAAAATATTTTTGAGAGGAAATTGAAATCTTATTCGGTTCGGTCGGTTAACCGACTAACCGATCAGTTAGTAACCGATCCGAATTCGGTGTCGGTTACGGTTCTTCAAATGGGCTTCCTTCGGAGTCGGTTAACCGACTTGTCAGCTCATAAGTGTTCTAGATTCCAGATTTCAAACAAGTCTTTGTGATCGCTTTTTGGGAAGCTCCAATAGTCACTGCAGATTCACCTCGTAAAATTAAAATTTACTTATATGTAAAATATCTTATCTTCGTAATCCTATTTTTTGTAAATTTATCAGAACCTTTTAATGAAAATAATAGGCAAATTAAATTATCTTTTGTGTACATCTAAAAGTAAGTTAATGATGGACTCTAAACTTCAAATTATACTTCTTGCTAAAGTATAAGAAAAACATACTTCATAGTCATTTGCTTTAGAATGCCATTATTTCTGGAGTTTTTTTCAAATCTGAAATCAATAATCACAAATCAGGTACTCGAACTAAAAAAAATTATCTTAACATATACCCGAAGTCTGAACTCCAAGATTATTTAATCACAAATCAGGTACCAAACTACAAAAAATATCACATATCACATGCGGTACCTCTTAAACAGTGTGTTTCTCTAGAATTAATATAACTTGGATGTCTTCAGTTGTTGTTAAATGTTACTCTACAAATTTATTTGCTATTTATGAATTATTTTATTTTAAATAAGAGAGAATATTTTTATGGTTATTCGATTAATTGAAAGTCCACGTTATTCTATTTTAAAGAATATAAATTCATAGTTTCGAACCTTTTGTTTTTGGAAGGTCAAGTCCAAACTTATTTCATTTTATCGAAGACAATTATTTCAAAATATTCATTGGTCATTCTATAATGTCAGCTCGAATCATATAATATATAGTGTGTCATTCTTGATATCACAATATAATTTTTATCACTTTATATTGTTATTTTTATATGATAATATAGCATTGTCAAATCTATATTGTCACATTTTTCTTTCATTCTATTTTTCTTCGTAAAAAGAAAGAAAAATTAGCACTGAATAAGTTGGTTAAGTAACCAAATAAAGAGTGTTTATAAAGACCATAGAAATCCATTTATATTTTAGCAGATGTTGTTCCCTCTAAAAAGGTCATAGAAATCTAGGACTAAAATTCAATCAACCAAAACTCTCGCATTTGAGTCCTTTAGAACATATACTTCAACCTCAACTATCATTATCCCATAAAGAACTACCAAAATCAACTCAATAAGGATATAAGACTGGCAGCTATGAACTAATACTGTATTTTCCCGAAAATAAAAAGGAAACATATATCAGAAATGTTCGCCCTGTTAGAATAGGTAAAAAGGAAGCATAACACTACACAGAGATGAGATATGTTTACTAGGCACCTCTATCCCACTCTAAAATTTTGGCATCGATACAAAACGCAACCAATTCCTCTTTTTTCTATCTGCAGATCCAAAACATTTTTAAAAATAGACACGAACGAATGAACAAATTGCAAATCAGAAGTAGTAATATACAAGTTTTTTAAATTCACGGCCAGCAAACTTAGCCATGTGTTGAGATGGACTTGCGTGATTTAGAAGTTAGTACTTGATAACATGATGGCGCAACCAGAGCTCGTACATGATCATATGGAAGGCATCGTGACTGACAGCAGGTGAGTTCCAACGGAAGTGTTTTTGGACCTAACAACGGAGAATCATAAAGAATTAATTTACAATCAGATGCTCAGCGCTCAAGGTGCATAACCAATATCATGTAGACTAGGGGAGGGGAAGGATAAACTATTTAACTCAGATTTTAATTTTGAAGTCATGGAGTTGCTGCAGTAAAGAATAGATTTGTACCTTGACCAAATTGTTGTGCAATCTGACAAACTCTTCCTGTGTAATATTCTTCAGAATTTGCTTAAGCTGGTAGACATCCTTCTCCTTTAGTACAACCGAAAATTTATGCCAATTTAGTATGTCGTTGAAAGGCAAGTCGTAGTAATTAGAGAGAATCACTGCACAGAACAATCCACAGTTAATCAAACCAGGGTTATGAAAGACATTGAATACTTACAAATATCTATTCCGTATACAACATATAAAGCATCACATGTTCATATATATTCTTCAAATATTGTTATAGAATGATCCATTTTTCTCCCCTTTTCTGCATATTTTGGCATAAGTGTTTCTTGTTACACAACATTCAAGAATCTGAAGACTTCGTACCCTGGACAAGTTGTACTTCTTTCCTGACAGTACAATTAATACATATCCATTGCTATAACTAGTTGCCATTCTGATAGCATGACTATATTCTAATCTTATACAGAGACCAAACTGGAAAAAATATAGTGGATTTAGTGACTTGCTTTAAAAGCTCATTGAAACATCAAGGTCAAACCATGCTTAAACTTATTATTGGGTATGCATAGGTTAGAAGAGAGGGGATTAGCTCTCACCAGGTATGCATCCATAATGTATAGAGTCTGCTATACGGGCACTATTGACCTGAGAGCCACCAGGGCAAATGCAGAATTTTGTTCTGTAAAATCTCTTTTGATACACAAGATGCCCAGTCGCCCTGTTAATTCTGTTGTTGGAAATGTCAAGTTCAGTATCATTTTCCCATACTCGTGCCAATATGACACGAATCTTGGAATTCCTATGCCCTGCCCAGAAACCGAGTGCCGTCCTGCAACATATATTAATTAGCTCTTCAGATTCCGTTCTTAATGAATAAATAGGAATGGATAAATGGGCATTTTAAAAGGAAGATTAAATCATACCGTTCAGGTTCTAAGTGATCAGCTCAATCTACTCCATACCATATATTACTCTAAGGGGGCATTTACTTTAGTGACAGAATAGCCAGATAAAGTAATATAGGCTTATGTTGACCTGACCATAATCTCCTGCCAAGGAGAATATGCATGTAGACCAGAGATAGCAGCTAGGAGTTTAGCAACAGAAAATCCACTTTTCACCCAGACAGCAGTTTCAGCAAAAATAATACTAAGTGAATCCCCTTTGTTACTTTCTAGTTCATGGAGTTTCAAGGTTCATGGGGTTGGTTTCAAGGCATGAAACGTTTTCCTTTCACTTACAGCCAAGGAGGTTATTAGAAAATTTCTTTCATTATTTTATCTGACCTTCTTCAGATTGCACATTACCCTCAGAAGCAGATTGGAAAAAATATTTTAGGCATGGTAAAGTTGATAAGTTCAGCTAGACAACAACAAGCACCTTAAGAAAATATATCAGCAAGAAATAAACATGTAAAATGAGGAAGAATAAAGAGGTCCAGATTTTGAAAGTAAGTACCTATTTTCTATATCATTTCCTCCAGCAGGAAGGGCAAAGGGCTGAAGAACTTGAGGGAGTGCAACATCTTTGTGTGGTATAAACCCGACATCATAGCTGGGGGAGCAAACAACACGAATCGAGTTCTTTATAAGGCTTGGAAGTCCTTCAGTGGCCCTCACACCAACATCATGACAAGTAACAAAGAAATGATCTGCACCTAGAGTTCTATTCCAATATGGGTACTTGGACATCAATGCCTCCACATAGTCTCGGACAATTACAGTCATGTTCTCATATGAGATACCCTGTACGTTATTTTAAAAGATCCATAAATCAGCAATCGAAAACCTCAAATTTTAAAGTATTTCAGGTAAAGAACACGATAAGAATACAAGAAAAACTATTCAAACTAACAATCCCTAATAACTCAACCACATGGAAAGCAATTGAACATAAACTTTACCCGTTCTTCACATGAGTGTGAGTCCCTATACATGACAAACATTCTGCATAAACTAGATTAGCAGAGAGTTATCAGCAACGAGGTGTGCGGTAGAAATAAGGGGCAGTAGCAGAGGTTGTGAAATTCACATTAGATCTCTGCTTTTATAGTAATGAAACAGCTCATGGTGATAAGCCCGATAAAGAGTGGAAGGAGATAGTTGTTTAACCATGTATCACACTATCACGCTCAAAGAACAAGATCATTAGGCATGCTGAGAAACAAGTTTAGAAAAAGGGAACAACATCTGCTCAGAAAGTGAGTAGAGTTATAGTGCTTAATTGACTTAATGAATTTGGGTGGATGACTTCAGCTGCCCTTCCTAAGTTCTCTAGCTTCTAAGGGAAGTATAAACTAACCTATGGAGCACTTCCTGATTATTTTCATTGGCCGTGAATTTATTGCTTATGCAGACCTCATTTACTAAGCTGAAAACTTTCCATTCCCCTTCAAGTTATGCAATTATATCAAGACAGGTAGTTTCTTCAGGAGGCAACTAGATAAACAATTTCTTACAACAGAAAATAATATACAAGAAACGAGGCAAGAGAAGATAAAATGATAGCTCTTGAAAAAGAACTCTATCAGAGTATAGAAAGCTAATATTAAAAATCTTTCAACATCAATGCAGTAGGAAATTCAACATCTGAAGCAGCTCAATGATCCGTTTTTAGCAAAAGGATACTGCTCTACAGAAGTAAAGCATCCAATAAACTCAACTGAGGCTGGCTCTCGAAATCAAGCATTAAGAACGGAAGAAAAAACATGTGTATGTCCAGTTGTCAATTTAAAAGCATCAAAAGCAACCACATTCCCGATGAAAATTCACGAATGTCGACGTACCTTTCCTCGCATCTTATGGCAAGAGATCGGGATGAAGAACAAGTCCGCCCGGTCTGGATCATCCGTCACGAATTTACTATCCTTAAGATTCTGAAAAAAGTATCCTTCGCTCGCATATTTTCCGGTCAGCTTCCGCGGCGTCTGGTAATAGGTCTTCGGATCCCCATCGGAGTACACGTACACCTTAAATCTCTTCAACATCTCATCATAGTTCAACCTAAACACCTTCGGCAAATGGTATACATCGTCTTCCTCCGCGTCGTCACTCTCCTTTCTCTCACTTTCCACAAACACACCTTTCTCCGCGTTATCACCGTCGCCGTAATCAACATCCTAAAAGGAGAAAACGAAGAAATTGATCGAATCAAACCTAAAAATTAGTGAATTCACGCAATTTCATAGACGCAGAGATGGAAGGAGTAGTACCTCAGGCAGGGAGGGTTGTACGGAGCGGGCGGTAGAGGTAGTAGTGGGGGAGGATAGGAGAGATGGTGAGTGTAGGGATTTAAGGGAGAGGTAAGTGAAGGAAACGAGCGTTACAATAGCGACAGTGAGGACGGAGCGTCGAAGCGTGCAGACAACAGCGAAGGGCGGTTGCTGCTGGAGTTTTACCGCCGACATTCCGGAGGCGGAGCTGGTGGCTGCCGGAGAGCCTTTGGCGGTGGAGCCTAGCAGCGTAGGTTTATCTTCTGAAGCCAAACGAGTGATATTCAAAGAGAGTTCAATCGACGGTGGCAGTGGCCGGAGCGAGGAGTGAGAGAGCAAGATCGGAGAGTAGCCTTTTCCTTTCTTCCTTTTCGGTTTATTTTAGAACTAGTAGCATTATTTATTCGAGTGATAACTCAATTCTATTATTCCTAAGTTCCTAACAAAACACAAAATGCATCTCAAAAATCATTAAACTTTGATTTAATATATCACTTGAATTCTTTTTTCACTTTTTTAATCTTTGAATCAAAATTCCCCCAAGCCTTGAAAGCTATTTTGAAAATGGTGGCAAAAATTGACTGTTTGCAGTTATTTATTATAACCATATTCATTTTTTTTCTTTCATTCATCCATTTGCTATATTCTATTGTGCAGGCGTTCTCTTTGGGCTTCAATCTCACGTCGCACAGGAAAGTATCATATCAATCTCACAAGCTAAAGAATCACATTGCAGGTCAATTACAGATGCAGTGTACTCGCTAGCTTTGTCGGCTTTGCCCCTTTTTGCTTAATATCTTCCACGGCATGTGTTTTGGCTGCCATTACACTGGTCAGACCTTTAGTTTGTTGGGGTTGGGGTGATAAGTGTGTGATTACTCAATTCATTTCAACCAATTTTTGCTTCATAAACATCGCATTAGTGCTTACTCTTGAACTAATCCTAAATGGTTAGCAATTCATGCAGAATGTGATAGCATGATACGCATGCAACGGCCACAGCAACGCCTATGCAAGATACCTAAGCGATACATGATCAAACATGTTCCATCCATCCAAGTCGGCCAAGACGCGTAATCAAGCCTCCAACACGCTTCCAAGACTATATTTAGATTTATTTTCTTATGTAAAAGATATTAGAGTTTAATTTGTTTAGTTTCGCATGATCAATTGTAAGAGTAAGATTAAAAGCTTCTTCTCAAGTTTTCTCTGGTTCTTTCCGAGTCGCATAAAAGAGAGTTGAACCACAGGGTCTAGAGAATATAAGTAGGACTCTTGACATTATGAATGATATCAGAAAATATTTGTCAAATCTCCTACTCTCACTATACTTGTCGTCCTTTTTCATCTCTTCCCGTGTATCTCCGGAACCAAATTCTCTAAAGTCATCGTCTGTTGCCTTCCAAGGGTAACAATTTGGTGCTTTCATTCTCGTTCTCAATGGCTTCCGATTTCGGAAAATCCGATGCCCAACCCCTCGGCTATGAAGTCCTTGTCCGCGCCATTAACAATCTTGCAGCAAAGCAAGCCCAAGCTACCGTGCATTGTGAGTTACAAGAACTCCGTACCACAGGCCCTGCTCACACCTCTCAAACCAACGCCACTAAGACGAATGGCAATCCTCGCCCCTCTTGGCGTCCATCACCATCACGGATGGAGGCCCATTCTCCCAACAAGGATTGCGAAACACGCCCCACACACGCGATGAAGCTCCCCATTTTTGTGGAACCGATACAGCAGAATGGATTTTAAAAGTCCAAACGTACTTTGATTACTTCTGTACCGCCGATGTTGAACGCCCTCTCTTGGTCACCATGCTCATTGATAGTCCCGCATCCGATTGGTTTCATTACTACCAGAGTAACTCGTGTGGCGGTACATGGATGTTTTTTCTTCTCGTCGTGAAGCAGCATTTCGATCCCGATCATTACAAGGATTATGTAGGACTATAATCAAAACTTACACAATGTACAATTGTGCTCGACTATCGGACTAAATGTGAGGGATTATTGAACAAAATCTCGGGTCTAGACGAAGGTACATTGATTTCAATCTTTATTGTTGGTTTAAATAACCTATTAAACGTGAGGTGAGTCTGCGTAAACTTGAGACCTTAGTGGAAGTTTTTGCCCTTGCTCATGAACTTGATGTCGGGGTATATACTTAAAAGCATGCTTCGAGTTGCTTATATATTGGTAAACCTTATTTTCCAATTTATGAGAAGAAAATTACTTTGTCACATTGGTTTTCAAATTCATATTATGTTGACTTACAAACTATTATGATTGAGCAAACTTGTCTAGGTCTTCTGCATTGTAGACTGAATGGTGGTCAGATCATCATTAAAGGTCTCTCAGTTGGTGTCTTGCAGAAAAAAATTAAACTTTACAACCTATGTAGACTTAGACAATATATCATGAAAGGTTGCAGTGTTAGTCCAAATATTTACTAACCTTTGTAAACATATGACACTGATGTAGTATAACATTGAATAGATTCACGTTGAGATAGGGGTGAACATTCAAGTTTCGTTTTGAACTTTTTCCTAATCCGAACCGATCCGAAAATCTAAAATTCAAACTCTAAAATTTGATACGAACCGAAAATCTGAAATTACATAAAAATCCAAAAAAACTAAAAAAAATTCCGAAAATCCAAAAATTATAGAATCATTTTTTTCTAAATTAATACTAATAAGATTGGTAGTATAGCAAATATATGTGTATATATATATATATAGAGAGAGATTTCGAATTTGTCTTGTTTTTTTAATATATCTGATCCAAAAATCCGAAATTTGTCCAGAATATAATCTGGCCGAACCGAAAATTCGAAAAATTCGAATCAAATTTTAAATTTCGATTAGATTTAGATCGAATATTTGGATCTCGGATATTTTGCTCACTCCTACGTTGAGATAAATCTTTCTTACTGATTACTGAAATACGAGGTCTCTGTGATATTTATTTTTTAATGTTTGTATATAGCATTGAGCATACGGTATTAATTATGCACTGCTTTGACTTATTAAAACTGCGGATTTTTCGTAACCCATGAATCCTGATATCTATCCTGATATCTTGGAATTGGTAATTAATATATAGCGGTGCTAGGATTATTATTGCATTGAATCGTGTTCCAGAAAAGTCTGTGTTGATAATGTCTACAAGAGGTATTCAAAAAATATTTTATTATACAGAAGACCGACCGACTTATAGTTTATTACAAAGTATAATAAATAAAGTTTTTGAGGTAGACCACTCTCGGCTCCTGCATCGTTCATTTGTTTGATTTGCTCTACCTCCTTCTCTATAAGCTGACGACTATAGCGATGCTCGGATACGTCTTTTAGTGGTTCATGGTTGTGCTCGCCATTTTTAAACGTGAGAACCCAGACATCATCGTCTTTTTTTCCTATAGCCTGAAAATGACAGTTTATGAGGCGAGAACTCGCCTCCCTTTTGCGCTTCATATCCTCACCATTAAGCCTATTTCGATAAGTACCTCCTCTATCACAACCAAGTACAACACTTGTATCCTTCTTAGATTTCCTTATGGTTACAATATATCCTTGACTAACACCAAAATCACGAACATAAGTGATAAGGTCTTCGCGATCCTGAAACGTTCGGGATGGGGGAGGAAGCATCATGCTTTGCCAAGTGGCCTCAGACGAGGAAGGGATTTCCATTGCCGGAGAAAGTGAGCCAGTTAATTTATTTTCTACTACAAGACAATACTTATGTCTACTGCTTTTAGTTGTAACAAAAGCTGTAATCGCAAAATTCACAAATATGCAAATCACACATAATTCAAACTGAATTGAAAACGATACAACAGCTGCATAAACGACCAGAAATTGAAACTTTCAAGCATAAATTGCTCTCACACACAAATAAACATCTCAACAGTGCTGAAACATGTGATATAGTTTCTGAAACTAAGCTAAAAAGGCATGAAAATAAAAGAAACATAAAAAAAAAAAAAAAAAAAGCACTAACCTTTTGTGGTTCCTGTTTGTTGCTCTATCAATTTCGTGGACTGTCGGGGATATGAGCCCTCATTGAACAAAATTTCAGCGACTCTGCGTTCAAATTCTGCGCCATTGACAGCTTGCTGGTGACTGGCACTATTGATTTTCGGAGATTTAAGGGAGCTACACCCAACTATATTTATAGTCCCTACAATGATGAGAAAAATAACATGATGCTTTTTAGGCTAAATAAATGATTGAAGGCTTTGAAGCTCCAATATATAACACGGTCATTAACATCTCTTTTATTATCTACACGCATTTCACGTGATTTGAACAATGATTAGAGATGAATCGTCTTATTGACTGAACTGCGTTTCATCGTGAAAATTAATAGATTTTTTGTTACACAGTGTTTGACTAATGTTAAATATGATGTATCTTATCCATTGGGCTACAAGAACTTTTTTGATATTTTATGAAATTTAAATATTCTTATATATAAAA
>JAYDZE010463231.1:0-16116 GCA_034509125.1 Monilaria moniliformis
CGGCCCGTCGGGCCGAGATAAAAACTAACCAACCTACCAAACACTGAAATAATACTGTTGGGCCATGATATTATATCTTATCATGGCCTTAACATGGGTACCAAACTGGGCCTTATAGTAAGCGCAGTACGAGTCTTTTGCACCCAAATTATTGTCATATATAATTTCAAAACCATTATCTGCCGATTTTCATATTAATGCTATGCGCTTTTGTTGTGTTTTCCCCCAGATTTTGCTTCCATACATTCAAAGTTCTTTGCTCCATTTCCTCCAACTCTGAATGAATTCACGAGATCTTATGAAGGAAATTGGATTATTTAATAAAATGAATAACTTGTCATCGGCCATTTCCTATTTGGATAGGAGGTTCTTGCGTCAATAGACATGGTGGTTTATAATGAAGCATACTTAAGTACATCAAAAAGTGGTTAGGCTCTGCAAAAAAACTGCAAAAAGTGGATTTGTAAATGTATATTTATAATCTTAAGGGATTGAGAAATATTTCAAGAAAAAAATTAGATCAAAAATGAAAAAAATAACTTAAATAATATTGCTCCATTTTCAGGAATCGCCAATATATATACATTTTCATCTCCAAAGACCGTGAAATTACAACCCTCTTGTTTTCGTTTCCGCATATTAAAATGAGTCCAGGTTCTTTTAAGGTGTTAGCTGGCATTTAATAGCTGTTGAAATTATCACCCAAGAAAGTGAAAAGGATTACCCAAACACCCCCGCAATGCCAGAAGGGCAATTTAACTACAAGCAACACATCCCACACAATCTTGCGCTTCTTGCCAGATTTTAGTAAAATTACAGATTGACCTCTTATTTTCGTTTTAAAAAACAAAATACCCATAGCTTAAATGAAATATCTTGAAAACCTAATAAGTTTTGAAATATTGCAAATATCCCCCATAATCAATGCATGGGCGTCAACAGTATAATCGAACCAAAAAATTGCGATTAGTCAGAGTCAGACCACACGTTTCTTTAACAAAGTTGTGTCATTGTTGCATTGTTATGGCCTAAACCCTATGCAATTGACTATTAAAAAGTCATGCCTTTAATTATTATTATTATTATTATTATTATTATTATGATTGTTATTGTTGTTGTTGAATCTTATCCATTAATAAACTAGTCATCTATTATTATATGATCATAAAAATGCATGATTATATTTTGTCCACTAATACAATATTATAATTATTATTGAATATATTGCCCCAAATATTTATATATGCCACTTTCTTCCTCTTTGTTGTTGTTATCATCAAAGTTTGAATCAACAAGGAGATTAATATTCTCCAAATATTGTAGAGAATAATGTAATAGAAAAAAAAAAGATGCTCTTCCAAAAAATGATACACCTTTGGTGAACATTGGTGCCCACTCTTCTTCTTAAATAATCCATAAATAGGAATTCTTAATTAAGGTTGATGAAAACCGTAATAATAAGATAATCCAAGGGCACGCACCCATTGGATTGAACCACAAGTCCATGGAGAGTCAACTATCCCTCGTTTATTTTATTTGAATGAGATAAGAACACAAATACAAGCTCAAGAATCCACACTCAAATCTTGAGTGAAAACAATCCCCAATTTTAACGAATGATGCAAACATGTATAGCAAGAATTCAGTGTTGCAGCTAAACCCACCAGAAAACTTCATTTGCACATAACAAATCCTAACAATCTCCACCTTGGCTGCTGTAATTGTAAATCCAAACAAACCAACTTACGAAGCTTCCACTCAGTTTTGCCCCATCACAGGACTAACTACCATACTCTCAATGAGAAAGTAAGTTCACTAAATCCAAATAGTATTTGAATTTGGCCACAGGCAACACCTTTGTAAGCATATCAACTGCATTATCATCAGTACGTAGACGCTTTTACCAGTTTGATTACTCGTTTTCCAACTTCATCTCTAATAAAATGAAGTCTGGCGTCAATATGCTTGGACCTCTCATGAAAAACTTGATGTTTAGAGAGATGCAAGGCACTCTGGCTGTCACAATTAGTTACCTACTTTATCCTAAAGTCTCCTATGATACCTCTAAGCCAGATGCTTTCCTTC
This sequence comes from Monilaria moniliformis, assembly GCA_034509125.1. Taxonomy (NCBI): domain Eukaryota; kingdom Viridiplantae; phylum Streptophyta; class Magnoliopsida; order Caryophyllales; family Aizoaceae; genus Monilaria; species Monilaria moniliformis. The sequence continues at coordinate 2,086 of JAYDZE010463231.1, forward strand.
ACACTTTCTGTCATTGCTATACACTCTTACCTCTGTAGTAGACAGACGGATTGCAGACAACAAACACTTCCAACTTATTGCAGAATCATATCGATTGAAAATGTATCCAGTTTGAGACTTTCTAGTATCCAAGTTTGTGGCACAATCTGAATCCACAAATCCCACTAGAGGTTCTCCCTTGTAATCATCAATCCTTTCGTACAAGATTCCATGCCTCGTTATCCCCTTTAGATACCTCAAATCCCACTTCAAAGCATGCTAATGACATTTGCCTTGTTTAGCTAATTCTTTCAGTCATTTCTCACCTACGTGACCCAACCTCATATGCCTCAAATCATTATCAACATCAGAGTCTCCTAATATGGTTTCAACAATCAAATGATATAGGTTGTTTTTTCTAATGCCTTTCATCAGAATCTTTGATCCTTTTGTAGCATAGACATAACCATTGCAAGATTTGAAATCGTACCCCTTTTTCTCTAATGTACCAAGGGACATCAAGTTTCTTTTTAACTGAAGAATTAGCATAACTTGAGTAACTTTATTGATCCTATACATTGTACTCCACATGCCTGGTTGTTTCCCAGAAGTACAGATCCTTCACCACCTTCTTTCAAATCCACGAATCAGTCCTTGTTTGGACACATGTGGAAACTGCAACCCGAGTCCATGATCCAGACATCCTCAATGTGTTTGTCAACAACATTTAGCATCTCTGCGATTTCAAAGCTTTCTGCAAGATCAGCAGTAGTATCTTGTTTCTACTCATTCATAGATTGTTTTTTCTTAAAAGAATAGCAATCCTTCTTATAGTAGCCGAGTTTCCCGCAGCAATGACATTTTCTTGTCCTCTTCCCTGCAGCTCCCTTCTCCTCTGCGGCATGACCTTCTTATGATCAGAGTCAGACTTCTTGCTTTAAATTTCTTGACATTTAAGCCTTCACCTGATGTTTCTTCATTCGTATCATTCTGTTTATGTGACTCTATCAGCCTCATAACAAACTGAACCTCATCTAAGGTGATAGTGTTCTCCCTCCCATACAACATGACGTTTTTTAAGTGATCGAAAGACTTTGGCAGTGCATTTAGGAAGATGATGGCTTTACCTTCTTCTTCCTACTTGACATCAATGTTTTCCAAATAGTCGATGGATTTGTTAAACCCGTCCAGCTGCTTGGTCATCTCATATTCTTCAGAAAACTTGTGCGAGTATAGGCGCTGCTTCATGTAAAGACGATTCACCAAAGATATCGTCATACATAAACTTTCAAGCTTAGCCCAAAACAGCAGCAACTGTGCCCTCAGATGGCCCTACATGTGCCCTCAGAGTCAGATGGTCCTAACACCCACTCTCATGCGTACGACCACATGTACCCTCAGATGGCCGGCCCTACAAATCTTACTTCTTGATGAGCATTTTTTTCTTCATCATCATCATCCAAACTTCCTCCAATAATCAACTCAACTTCTTCCCCCAAAATTCCCCCAATTGTAGATTATGATGCTCCACTTTTCTTATATATTTCAATCAAAGAAAGAGTGGAAGCCCTTTCTAGAAAGAAAAGAAAAGAAAAAAAGAAAAGGAAATTTGCTCAAAAGATTGACGCCGTTAGTTTGGTTTGGTATTCAGGACAAAAATGAGTCTTTTATGCTCGGTGGCGTTATGGCTGTTTTTGGGTTGTTTTGTATTTATGGAGAAATGTAAGGAGGTTGATGCAATTAACCCAAATTAGCAATTATTAAATCAAGCAAATAAAGCGGACATGACGTATATATCATGAAAAGTCATTGAATTTGAACCTCAACATTTTTCTGTACCTTTATATTCTTTTCTTCCTCTCTGTTTCTCTCCTCTCCTCTCCTCACAGAGCCGTCTCCGGATTTACATGCAAATTTACACGCAATAATACACACAGTTGGCGTGCAAGTACGGACTGTGAGCTCATTGTTGAGCGATTCTTGAATAGATTTGAAGGAGATCTGAGAAAATTTAATTGACAATGCCAGTAAGATTATGAACATAGATTACTTCACAAATTTTTTAGATTTCGATGTTGATTTTGTATTTTTTATTTTTAACAATATCTTTATTAGCAGACAAGAACAGTTCAAGTAAAGCAGGTATCAGATCTAGCTACCGAGAGAGAAATTCATGAGTTCTTTTCTTTTTCCGGTGAAATTGAGCACATTGAGATCTGCAGGTGAGATTTCTTTTCTTATCTCTTCTTTCAATGTTTTCTGGCCGCTTCTTTTTCTGTATTCTTTTTCTTTACGCCTTTGAATTTTATAAGTTTCTTGTTCCTGTTTAATTTGAGGTGGTTGCAGAGAGCCTGCGCAGTCCAAAACTGCGTTTGTAACTTTTAAAGATCCTAAGGCGCTTGAAATTGCCTGTTTGTTATCGGTAATCTCCTCTATTTACGATGTGATAGTCTTTTCCTTTCGGGTCTTTTAGTTATTTTTGGTGAATTTTTGCGATTATCCATAAATCTTGAAATTTGATGTTTGTTGATATTTTCTTTCCATCATTGTAATAAAAGTAGTTTTGTTTAATTAATTCATTGACATACATGTTTGTGGCCTCTTTACTAAATAACAGATAAGTTAAGAATTGAAACTTGGTTCAGCTGTCAATTAGCTGTCCACAACAATAAGAACAACCTTTGTTAATTGTAACTACAAATTAAGCAAGGTGTAAAATTTTGTTGGACCTTGGTTGACTGGCGTCAAAGTTATTAGGACCTAAAGGAACTAGGAATAGTAGTACGTAATATTTAGAGTTCAGTGTTTTTTTGTTGTAGATCTGTCCCTAATGAGCTGTGTCTCGGAACAAAAGTACTACAGCTCCAACTAGCCTAGATTAATCTCCCAAGCTAAAAATATTATGGTTGGTAGGTAGATTATAAGTGGCAGGGTAGGCTAGACTTTTGAAGTCATACCCTCTTTCCATAAGTTGTTCAAGCTCTTTTACAGTATGACTTGGATTGCTACTGCACCTCCTTGTACTCCAACCTTCGCTCGGGACATTTTCTTGGCCCGAGCAAGGCATGGTATGTACTTGACCTCTTAACCATAATTGGCTAAACAGAAACCTTTGTTCCTTTAGACCATGAATTCGATTGAAATTTATATCTTAATTAAAATATCTTACTTGAATCTAATAGTTTTAAAATTTTGTTATTTCTTAAAATAAATTAACTGGAAAATGTTTTCTGGAATACAGAATATCTGTTCTACATCATCTAGGTGAAAATGTTGAATTATCTTGGTTGTTTCTAAGAGGTCTTATTTACATGTGTTTGTTTGTGTTTATATAGTTGATGAATAAAAATTTAATTTGAACAAGCTTGGTTTACTTATTTTTTTCTTAAAACTTGTCTGGGATTGCATGACGGAATGAGTGTTACATATTATTCTCTTGATCAGTCATTGATATGAGGGTGTTTTGTGAAACTTAATACTTGTTTAAACAGCAAATAAGATAGTTTGTTGTTCAAAAAATTGTTTTAATAATCTTCCTTTCTAAAAGATCTTACATGCTCTCAAAATAAGATATTAAGAGATATAAGCTGCTTTTATAAAAAGTATAGGAGATCCTAAATTATTTGAAATAAGATCTTATTGTAGCAAACTCCTCTAAATTCAATTATTTTTAACAAATTGTTATTACTGGCATCCTAAGAGTTGTATGATCCTATTCTATTATATATATACACACACACACACACATATATATATATATACACCTAGGTGTGGTTTGAATGCATGAATGAAGAATGTGAATAAATGTCAGAATTGTATATCATGTTGTAATTCATGATTTTTGAGATTTGTTATCTCATGCTACACATATTTGACGTGTTCTTGTTTTTTGTCCAGTCTATGTTGATTTCCCTTCATTGTCTTGGAAAATGGGCCTTGTTTTGAATACTTATGACAATTGCTTTTCTTAGAACTCAGATTGATAGTTACTGGAGTGAGCTTGTTCTAAAGTGACTTGGTACAATATAGGCACCAAGTTACAATACATAGTTATTCCAGAATTCAAATTCTGTCACTTATATCTTTCAGGGTGCAACAATAGTGGACCAGGTTGTTAGCATCGCACCTTCAGAAAATTATGTACCTCAACCAGAGACTCGGGTAACATTCATATACAATTTTGATGATTTCTTTTCCGCAATTTCATGAAGTTAATTGTGAGTCTTGTGTCTTCAGGAACTGCAAATCACTGAAAACACTGCAAGCATATCTCAGGGGAATAATTCTCCAGTTGCCGAGGTGATAAAATCTAGTGATGTCCTGTTTAAGACTACGCCGCAACTTATTTATCGATTAGAGTGACGAACTGCATCTCTCACCGCTTTCTTGAAATAACAGGACAATATATATGAATATTGTTCTTAGTGTTTTTTGAATTGTCGATGTCAATTTTAGTTCACTTTGAATCCGAATTTTTTAATAATGGTTCCCTCTCATTTCTTAGCAGGGAAATATGAGCCCAAACAATGGGAGAGTGTATGTTAATAAGGCCCAAGATGTTGTGTCAAGTATGATTGCAAAAGGTTCATCTATTGGTCAGGATGCTGTAAACAAGGCTAAAGCATTTGATGAAAAGCATAAGTTGACTGCCAGTGCATCAGCCAGAGTCATTTCATTTGACCAGAGAGTTGGGCTAACAGAAAAATTTACTGTTGGAATTTCTGTTGTAAATGAGAAAGTGAAATCTGTGGATCAAAAGTTTCAGGTGTCAGATAAAACCATGTCAGCTCTTATGGCTGCAGAAAGGAAATTAAATGATACCGGATCAGCTGTAAAATCTAGCAGGTTTGTAATTCTAAGAAACACTATTTGGAGTTCCCCTATTTGTGTTTCTTTTTAATCAAATAACTCAAAAAAAGTATCGAAATTTCTTGTATATTAACATCTAAGCGACCACTCATATATCAAACTCCTGTGGGTTTTAGTCTTTACATTTTCCCATGGGTAAAAAGAAGAAGCAAAAAGTCCTATATTTACGAAGTCAAGTTTGATGTAGCGAAAATGGTGAAACATGTCATGAGTAGCTGTTTATAGACTGCATGATTTATATGTTTGTTTCTTTACCGGCTCTTGGTTGGTTTTGTGGCGATCAGTTAGATATTTTTGCTTTTTCTCCCCTTGGAATGAACAAGGCTAAATATACATCTATACAGGTATGTGACAGCTGGAACAAGTTGGCTGAATGGTGCTTTCACAAAAGTGGCAAAAGTTGGCCAAGTAGCTGGTACAAAAACTAGAGAAAAATGGAATATGGCATTGTCAAATTTAACAGTCAAGGTGTGCCTCTAGCCTCTAGCCTCTGTTACATTGCATATATGCCATGCGGCCCATGCTTGAAAGAAGCTGAACGGACCTTCTAGTTTTGGGATTTCTTTGTAGATTTTTTAGGGGGATGGTAGTGCTTAATTTCGTCTTTGTTTCTTACAATATCTGCTTGTTTTGTCCTTCTTTTATATGTCTTAATTTTGACATGTTGCTTACAGTGTCCATTTTACATCTTCCTTCTATAAGAGCCTCAATTTCATCTTCATTCCTTGCAATTTTCACCTGTTCTTGCTTGCTTGTGGTTATGCTTTAGAAACCTCTCTCTTTGGGAGTCGCGTCATATGCTCGGCACTATGTTTCTTTTACCAAACTTAACTTTAGCAAATTGTTATAAAAAGCACCATGTTTTTCTTGCTCTGACTCTTTGATGTCGTTGTTGCACTTAAAATGCAGGATCCCCCTATTGCAGCCTAAGTTGACGTAGATGGAGTGTGGCTGAATGCTTGCCTTTCTTCTGATGGCTTGGTTTGGAATTATTATTGATATGTCCAGTTTGGACTTTCATGTGTGTGATAGTTGAAAAGTAGCTTCATTCTTTGTCTGCATATTCAAGGACTTTGAATTTTTACATTTAGTTGTGGAGTTGATTCCATAGTTCATATTTGCTCAATTTTGTGTGGTTTGCGTCTGTAACTGTGCAGTGTGTGAATCTATATTGGATTTAGTGAAACTCATATTTCAGATTTGTGTACTTGCAAATTGGAGACTATTCTATCAAGTACAGTACACCATGAGCGTAATGATGTTGTGGTTTCTATGAAAATCTTATTTAGCTTCATCTTTGTTGGTGTGGGCCATCTTTGGTTCATAAAATTTAGATTTAAGAGACAAGTTAATACAGTTTGGTATATGAGGATGGAATTTAGATTTAAGAAAGAAAATGTGTTGTGATTGTTGGAATGGAAGATATCTACAACAAACCTAGGTTTTGGAGCAAAAGAAGAATAAAAAGAAATAAGATTTAGTGTCGATCACATTTAGGATTCTAGATTGTGGGGAAGAAAAAAGAAAAATATTGACTTGATCATATTTAGGAATGTAGATTTACTGTTCTTGTATCTTAATGTTAAAATTGTTTGATGAGATGATTCTAAGATTCTTAACCCTATGGTGATGGATTGACTATCACAATAACTGTATTTGCATACCATGTGGTAATAGCTGGTGTGACTTTATTTTACTTATTCTAGAAGAGATGATTGATAATTAAATCTCAGACTTTAGGCATTGATGCAAATTTGTAGCAAATTATACTCCCTTAAAATTTCGATCATTCATCAACTGATGTGGCATGATTAATTTAATCACGTATAGTGAGAAAATGACCTGAGAATTTAGTCCACATCTAATGAGCAGATCACCGTTGAAATTTTTATTCGTATCAATTGACTTGTTTAGTTTAGACAGCAGTTGCATTACTTGCCTCCTGTGTTTCGGTTTCATGCAAGTAGAAATCTTCCAGAATAAAAATTGTAGAGAAAGTTGCATGAACGGGGCAGTAACAGAAACACATGAGAATTTGCAGAGAGAGAGAGAGAGAGAGAGAAAGTGTATAATACTATATATTGATAAGAGACTTGTGTTTATTATGACAATGATGGAGAATTTTGAATGGCGATTACAGAGTTTAGGGGAGTGACACTGTATTATCTCGATGGCCCTTGGAACTGATCACGCAGCATCTCGTATTTCTTCAGCTCAGCCATTGATAGTGAAGGCGATAACTCTCTCAACACCTTCAAATCCGGAATCAAAAAAGGAGCTACATCAAGATTTACAACTAATCAAGTGATTTTTAATTCGTATTTTGAATAATTTGGTGTTACTTTGAAGCTATAACATAACATTCACAGTAAATGCTTATTCCTAGTCACATATATAAGAATCATATACCTCAATAAAATCTTCGTATTCCACGACAACAGCCTCGGGTTGATCAGGTGGGGATGAATCTGAATCATCAACTGATACCCCTATAACACAATAATCAAAGACAAACTCAATTTTCTGTAAATAGAAAAGAAAAAACAGGACATTAAAGAACTTATCCAATGAAATAAAAGCAATTGAGAGCACGCGGTACAAACAGTCTGACTTACTTTCCGTTTTGCAGCATGAAACCAAGCATCTGCTCAGAGGGCATACATATCAGCCCCAGTGAAATTCGGAGGGCATTTTTGCGCTATCTCATATAGTGAGACGCCTTCGTGCAATTTAACCTTTCGGGTAAGTGCTTTAAGTATCCTGTGAAAAAAGCGTTTGGATCCATAAACAATACTCCATCCATCCCATAAAAGTGTGCTCACTCTTTATGGGCACATGTTTTAATAAAAATTAGGTAGTGGTAGTTTTGAGTGGAGAAATGGTCCCATTTTTCGATTTTATAATATATAAGTTGAAAAGATGGAGTAAAAGATATAAGAGAGAGTTTTCAGAAAAGGAATTGACACATTATTGTGAGATGGAAGGATATAGTTTAAATATACTTTTGGAATGTGAATGAAGAATTAGAAAACAAAACCTCTCCCTATAAGATGCTTCAGAATTAACAGCAACATAGAGGAGCTTGTCAAATCTGCCTGGCCTCAAAAGCGCTGCGTCGATAAGATCAGGTCTATTACTAGCCCCAATTATAAACAAGTCCTATTATACAGCACAATGTGTGTTAAGTGAGAAAAGGAAGCAAGTAGGGTAAGATATACAAAAAAGGAGGGCCAAGTAGTTAAGAAGCATAGTATTATATGGCCAAGAATTCTGACCCACCTGAGTAGAATCATTCAGTCCATCAATTTCTGCAAGCATCTAGAAATTAAAAAAAGATCGCATTAGGCATATACCATTATCATGCACATCCTTGGATGCATATATGAAAACATCAGTCGTGTGGGGCGGGCAGTTATGAGGGCGAAGAAATTCAACTGAGTTGCAAACTCCGAATATAGTAGAAACAGGCACCAACAGTTTACCTGAGAAACCACTCTGTCCATCACACCACCAGAGTCTCCAGAAGCACCTCGAGCTGGGGCAAGCGAATCAAGCTCATCAAAAAATATAACACATGGGCGTGCTGCTCTGGCCTCAAATGATGCCAGTCAGAATAGTTAAACCTTCTGAAAAATGTCTCTCACGTTTTTCTCTGACTCTCCAATGTACATGTTGATCAGTTCAGGCCCTTTTACGCTCAGAAAGTTCAAGGAGCATTCTGTAGCAACAGCTTTTGCCAGTAATGTCTGAGGTTTTGAGTGATTGGCTAAAGTCAATTGCACTGGACAAAAGTTTGGAATAATATTCAGCACAACGAACTTACTTTTCCAGTCCCTGGAGGACCATAAAGAAGAACTCCTCCAGATGAAAATAAATCCTTATGCAAGAGAGGAAGCTGCCAATCACATACAGAAGAATAATATCAATAACAGAGTAGAAGATCACGTATAGTGAAGTTGTCAATGAAAAATTATAAGCTAACAGGTTTGGGAATTATGTATTGTTATGTAGACCTTTTCATCAACTTAACTTATACGAAGGCCGCACAGTAAGTTAAGCATTGGATCAGAAATCTAAGAAGTCAAGCTTACTCACTTTAACAAGGAACATAAATTCTAATATCCCCATAATATATCTCGACAGAAGTACGGATACTTAAGGGAGGGGAAAATGAGGTTTACCTGGACAGTGTCCAGGATTGACTTTTTGACATCCTCAAGGCCACCGACATCTTCCCATTTGACGTTAGGTACCTACAGTAGAAAGTATGATTGCTGCATATATTAGAAGGAACGGATGTCTCTAATAGAGTAAGACTACTAACATTTATCTAGGTACCTATTGTACGAGCAGCATAATGCATAAGTAGGATTGCCAAATATAGCAGAAGGAACAATGCCTCGAATGGAGCATTAGTGTTTATCTTTTAATTACGTCAATTTCTAATACGGTAGTAGACAGGTCTTTTTAACTCTGAGGTACGAAGTGTACAGCATGGGACGAGAACATATTAATTGAGATATGTAATCTTTAACTTAACATAATTTCAAGAAAACACCACATGCCAGGAAACATCACAAATTTGCGTCCAGCCCTACATATTTTACCTTTGGAGTACCAAGAGCTGATGCATTTCTTTTCTTTGATCGTTCCAATGCTTTGAATATATTTTCTTTGCTAAGATCCTGAGGTGCATCCTTTATTTTGTTACTATCTTCAAACAATGGGGACTCTGATGAACCGGGCACTGAGTTTTGAGGCTCCAGCTTCTTGATCTTGGATATTATATTTGCTCCATCAGCAATTAGAGCATGCAAATCTCGAGGCATGAAACCTGATGTTTGTCCAACTAGATCCTTTACAAGATCTTGTACAGAAGTCTGAAATGAGAGATTATCTGTTCAATCAATACTAAGACTCAGGCAAAAGGCCGTCACGATGGAACAAAGAGTTCATAAACACGCTGCTTTTTGTCATTTTTTTTACTTTTCGTCAATGTCGAAATCTTGTCTAGATAAATGTTAGAGAATACAACTATTTTAACTTCTGCAGCTGCTTTCAGAGAGATCCTTTATTTTTTAAATGATTTAGTGCAGCATCACCAACCATCAAATTGCACAACGCCCACCTTTTAGAGGATGTACATGCAAAATAAAGAAGGGAACAGAGTGATAACACACATCGGGAAGCAGGTCAGAGATGTGCTGAAAAGACTGGGACAGCAATTGCGACCTTTGCTCCTGATTAAGGGTACCCATTTTTATTTCATGACTAAAACAGCGCCGGATAGCCGCAGGAAGACCTTCAGAGCTGTCCACAGCTGCAACTAGTAGTACAGGGTGCTGGTTTATCGTTGGAGTAACTTTCAATGGCTACAAAGTGAAAGGGAGTGTTAAGAGTAACCTTGTGACTTCCTATCAAATGCTATCAATGTAATCTAGAATCGCTTATCATAAAATCAAAAGAGAAATTATATCCTTAACTCTCAATAGTGTATCCCATGAAATGAAAGATTCTTATGCTCTATATTTCGTCATCCCCGATTACAGTGACTAGAAAGGTAAAAGAAACTTATAGAAACCATCCTGGAATACTGACTGAGAAATGTTGTAGCAGTATAGATAATAATTAAGTATCTATATCAAAATCTTGTAAACTTACAGAATTGCCATCTTTGTTGTCTTCAAAATGATCATTTTTATCTTCACTAATTGGCTCAGTGAATTGCTTAATGGTAGATGCAACTTCTGGTTAACTCCAACTTGCTCATGGGACGGATTGCGGAAAATCTCAAAATGTGGAGCAGAAGGATTGCTGGACTATATCTAGAGCAGTGCAAGCATATCAAACATAAGAGACCTGTTCATGAATGAACTATATAATGACAATGAAAAAAAAGAGTGGTGTTTTGCGATCTTTTAGAGCTGCATCATTAATTCTCACTGCTCAACGTTACCATAGTTGTGTCAGATACCTGCGAGCTGCACGGAAGCTTCAGCTAGAGCAATAGACGCTTCTTTTTTTTTCTGAAGATGCCATGAAATCATGACAACTATATTCCACTACATGCAAACCCAATCGATGAGCAACATATCTTATCACAGTCCTCTTTCTAGAACCTAAAAGTTAATTTGGAATCAGTAAATCCAGAAAATTGCTCCTAAAGAAAGAATGCTATTATTAATTTCCACGAATTAAAAGAAATATTGTCAAAAGATAAAATTGATCATCACAAATACACTACATAATTAGAGAGCTGCACAACTATCATACATTCTTGGACACTTAAATAAGTAACTCGACATTTTTGAAGGAACCTGATCTAGGAGTTTATAACAGACCTGCAACACCATGTAAAAGGACGGAGACCCTGAATTTTGATGACAATGCTGATGGAAATAAGGTTGGTGCAAGTATGGAGGCTAGAGCCAGCACTGCATCATCTTGCAAGTGATAGACACGTTTCCGCTGCAGAATCAAAGAATCTGGAGGGATGGCAGATGGAACCCCTCCTCCAAGAACAAGAGCAGTTTGATGGCGATTGACCCTTATAACAGGTTCCTCTGATGGTTCCATAGCTGCGACCTGAAAACCAGCATGTGGCTGTGCTACAATTCCTCGAGCATTCAAGAGACAAATAGAGCATACACAGAATTAAAATTTTGACCTTGAAGTATATAATAGTATAATACTATATTCACCAGGATTTGGCATCTTTTGGTTGCAAGGGATACACAACTCAGATTTGCAGTTCCTATCTATGCATACGCTGATAAGGTCACCCCGGGCAAGATATCTATCAACAGGAAAGTCATCATTCAATGCCAAATCTATCAAGCTTTGGCGATCTTTTGCTTCTTCAGATGACCAAGTTTTAAGACATTCAAGGGTTCCGCATTCTGGTATCTTCACAAAGGAGGCCATCAAATGTGAGGCATATATAGGCATCTTAAACCAAGTTTCAAGCCCTATACAAATAGAAAAGGGCTCGTTTTCTATCTCATTTATTTCATCATTTGTTTTTACTTCAAACAAGGATGACAGTTTCTCTCCCCCTTGCTGCACAATATTTTTCAAGCAAGACTGATGCAAACTAAGGTTAAATGCAAGAATGGGTGATACATAAGCCACTTGATGATCCAAACACTTGGGCTGAGTTTGAGGATAAGCGTATGAAGGAAAGACCAGCATCGTCCTAGGAGCATGCGAGATAACTGATCCGTGTTCTGGAGCTGTCATCTGGATTAGGTGGGTCCAGGACCACTGCTTGTCCGATTCTACTTACATTAGCATCGAAATTGTTGATGAGTACCTGCAGAGAAAACAAGGCAATTGGCATATCATATGTCCACTTATCAATCAAAAATTCCTTCTATAATAGAGAAATCCAGATTTTTTGCCGTAGTCCTAGCTTAACATTCTCTGCATTATAATGATATTCTACAAATGAGTGTTCCCCTCAATTGAACCAATAGAGTGGGGAAAAAAAATTACATCTTTGACTGTGTTCTAAACTGTGCACTATCTAGACATATAGCCATACACTTGAAGAAAGAACATTTCAATGTAATTTCGAACTTAAATCACAGAAGCACAAAACCATAATCAAGAAACCGCCGGTTGCGGTTCCGTGGGCACCGGAACCGTAACCGAACCGTCAGGGGTAGAGACGGTTCCGGTTCAGAACTGGCTGTTTTCAGTCGGTTTTTTGTGGTTCCGATTTTTTTTTTTTTTTAATTCAAGATGATTCAAAGTTGAAGACAAATATAAGTAAGTAGACTGTAGATTGATTTATTACTATAAGAGAAATTATAATAAACTACAATGAGTCATTAATAAATAAAAGAGGAAAAAAAATAAAAAAAAGGACTTGAGCTCAATAATAAACAAATTACAATAATGAAGATTACTCTTGTGATTTGGCTGCTAAAAAATAGTAAATTAGGAAATTCTGTTGAAACGGCTAAATCATTTCAGAGAAATTATGTAACAGCACATCCATGTTGGATATTTGAGGCAGTTACTGAGCTTGTTCAACTGTTTCAACAAAATTTTTTAATTTATTGTTTAATTGTATAATACAGAATACTGTAATTTCTCGGCCTATTGTTAAAGGATCGTTGGTCACCTTAGAGACGCGGAACGAGAACTAAACCAAGTGAGTCAGAAGAGGAATATTGCAAAAACCAGTATTTTCATAACACAATGATGAACCGAGTGCTATTCGTGAAAGCAGTCAGTGACACGTTTTTTTTCCAGAAAATGTCTCTATAATAGCATAACTCCAATACATGTCCCGAGTAATATTTTGAAACTACACTCAAAGAGAATCAACTTGAAAACAATAATCATATGATACAAAGAGATTTAAACCTGCATACATTCGTCCAATTCATGAATACTGGATAACACTATGTTTTGTTTACAAATTGTCTCATTTCCTATAATATTGTAATGTTAATTCTCACACATCTTTTACATAATTTGGATTGTAAGTAATGTCTTCTACATAGCTTACAACATTTGCATCTCTTTAAATAATCAAGGGAAGATTATTTTTCGAAGTGCAAGAAATCTAACTTGGTGTAATATTCACAATTTCAGAAACATTACATCCCATCATGCTACATTAGATAGTTTCTTGAACTCGACTTGACCAGCGTAATTGAGCCAAATCATATTTCCGAGCTCAATTTCAAATTTGACTATAAGCTCAATCTCGACTAAGAGAGTTTTGTGCCTATACCAAATAGTTCACGAGCCAACTCCAGTATACTCGAGCAGAGCCGAATATTGGATGGCTCGAGTTCGGCTTGCACTAACTAATACAAACTTGAGTTCAGCTTGAATTGCGCTCGCTAGGGTAGTAATCAAATGAGAACTCACATCTCCCATTAGAACTAAGACCAAATAACAACCATTGATTTTGATAATCTAATGGCTTAGAGATTGCCACATGTAATAATTAAAAAATCGAAAAAAATAAAAAAAATGCCGTTTTTAGAGGTTGAAAGGCCATTGTGGTCATTTCAGCATTTCAGCCGTTTTTAACTCCCCTATAATCAAGGGAAAGTGATAGTGGTGTCATTTAATTAGGCGATATATTAGGAAGGTTTTAGTGGCTGCATTAAATTCGTTTCCAAGCAATAATCGCATCCGTTAATTATGGTAACATATCTTATT
>JAYDZE010463341.1:0-16114 GCA_034509125.1 Monilaria moniliformis
ATTGGAAGATCAATATGCATCATGGTTTAAAGAATATGTAAGTTTTCTAAATTTGTATTTGGTTTACAAATTTGTTTTTAAATTGGTGTTTTATTTACAGGGTCAGAAAATGTTACCTCGTGGAAGCCATTTGTACTATCTATCGCAGGGACCACTGAACACCGTCCAGAGCTACAACATTTGTTTTGTGAATGGATATAAATTTCATACTGACTCTTATGGGAAGCATAAATCTACAGTGAAAAAGTTTGTGAATAATTCAAAATTCTGTTAAAAAATGTTCGGCCAGCAAAATTGTTCAAAAATAAATCAAAAGTTTGTGAGTAATGGGCTGCAAAGTTTGGCGGAATTCACTAAAAAATTCAAAAATTATTTAAAATACCGCCGAGTACATCCGTGCTTGCAATTTAATTTTTTGAATTATTACCGAGCACATGCGTGCTCGAAAAACAAGCCTCGAAACACTTACCGAGCACTACGGTGCTCGGTAATGAAACTTCGGGTAAAAGTTTGTGAGTAATCGCGTGGCTAAAACGTTTGGCGGAATGGGCTAAAAAATTCAAAACTAATTTAAAAGAACTCCGAGCACCTTGGTGCTCGTATTTTGGTTTCGGGATACCTACCGAGTATGTTTTGTGCTCGGTAAATTAAGTTTTCGGATTATTTTCCGAGCACTCTAGTGCTCGGTAAAGTTAAATAGTTATTAATGCCATATCGGGCAAAAATTGACCATCTCTCGCCTACCTCTCACTCTCCCTGCTGCACACCGCGGAGCCTCCGCGTCGACGCCCACCCGACAGCACTCCTGCCACCGCAGGCCGCCCACCGGAGCTGACCTATCGCACCGCCAACGCGAGCCACCCGCCGCGCGCACTGCCAATACAGGCCCGCCGCACCTGCCCACAAGCCCCTGCCCCCGCAACCAACCAGCCGCAACCCACCCGCGCACCAACCTACGACGCACTCCACTGACCACCGCCGCCGCCTATACCCAGCCAGTTAGTAGCCCTAATTTTGATGTTTCAATTTTAGGATTAGGGTTAATATTTGTGTAATTCTCAAATTTAATTTGGGATATTGTAATTGTTGGTGCAAATGTTGGAACAATTGTTTGGTTGATTTGAATTTGTTGGTGAAATTGAAATTGTTGTACGAGTTCCTTTCATGATTTACTGTTTTTGCCCTGTTTGATTCATTGTCCGTTTTGATTGATGATCATTTACTGTTTTCATTGATTGGGGATGGAGTATGGTATTTCATATAGACAGTGGTGGAATCTATGATAGAAATTCGTTGGGGATGGAGTATGGTTCCTTTGCTTGCTTGAATCTATGATTGAAATTCTGGGTCTTTTAAGACTTCACAGCTTTAAAGGCCTCACAGCTTGCTTTCTTCTGTTCGGTTAATTTGGCTTTATAACGCATGGGTTCACACAGTCATTCGAATACATAGTGTTTTAGATTAAATGGTTGAGTAGTTGATGTATTTTTTTCTGAAAGAGTCCCCTGAATATGATCTCCATTTGCCACCAAAGCATTTCCTCTCAAGTGGCTTAGATGTGTTTGTCATCCAAGAGCGACGCAAATTGCTTGACCAATATCTAAAGGTCCTACTTCACTTGAATTGATATTAGTATCTATATGTTTTATTATTTTGTATTTAACTTTCATTTACATGCTGTTACAAGTGGAAAGGCTATTGACATGTTTAGTTTTCAAGATAAAAAAATGCTTATGTTGTAATTGTTGAGCTATAAGATGTTATATGTTTTACTTTTCTACATCACGTTTTTTTGGGAAGGAGAGTGGTTGGAGAGACATTCCCACAATTAACTTGTAATTATTGTGACTGTGCAATAGTTTGACTTGATTTGAAATGAACTGAACAAATATTTAGCTGGCGATCACTTGCAAGAGTAATATAACTTGTTTTATGCTATTGGCCACCTCCTAACTTGATTCTGAGTGGGGCTTCTAGTTTCCTCTCTTAAGATGCTAGAAGGTTCAAGGTTCTGAGTGTTTCTGTAATGTTTATTTTTCTTTTTGTTGCAGTTTTAATGTATGTACTTCTACCAATTGTGTTCTATATATTATCATTAAGATATGTTGTGTACTAATTATTAGTAATCACTAATCAACATTACATGTACATTAACTTTCTATTCTTACGCAGACACTTTTAAGGTTTAAAATGGTTAAAGGATCTAGCATGAAACGTGCGGCCTCACAACGTATATCTTCGCCGTAACCGGAGATGGAATCTTCCACAGAGCAAGATGCAGGACTGTCAGAGTTAGAGACGGGCCCGTCCACACTTTTAGAGGAGGCTACGACTGCAGAGGTAGAGGATGATACACCTCAGACACAGCTCGATGAAGAGCCTAAGGAAGATTAGTACAGCCGGAAATATATAAAGATTAAAAACGGCCTGTAAGTTTGTTTTAATGGTGTACATTATGTTATAAATTCTAAGTTTAATAATCTTATCGGATGTTTGACATGTAGGTTGTGGCCTTCCAGAGTTGCCGCTGAATTGTGCAACTCTGCTTTCAAGAAGGCAGTGGACCTGACTGGATAAAGCCAAAAGACACTATCCAAAGAATATTTGGATATTTATTGGTAAGAGTTTAAGGTAAGTGTATTTTATATTCTTAATAAATTATGTCAATACATTTAAATTAAATTAAATTTAGTTTTATATTACTAAATTTGAATTTTATTTTGCAGAAAATGGCTAACATCGTGGCTTGCTCTGAAACGGCTGTGAAGGAACTTTGGATAAAGAAATGCAAAACTAGATACGGCGACTACATCAACTGCATGAAGGATAAGATGAAAAAGCCATTGTATTTCACAGACGAGAATTGGAAGACATACACTGACGGTTGGCAGAAGCCCAAAGTGGTGCAAAGTTCCACGAGATGCTCGACCAATCGGAGACAGGGACAAGAGAAGGCGCCTGCCACACACAGTGGTGGGTCACTTTCCTTCGCCGAGACAGCGGAAAAAATGGTAATGTTAATGTTTTTTATTTTATTTTTTAAATTTGTGTTATTGTTTTAAATTGTGTTATTGATTGTCTAATTTCTTTTCAAGACAAAACAAAATTCAGGGAATCGTCCTCCTTTTTGGCAAGTCTTTGAAAAGACGCACAAGTTCAATAAAAAGAATGATTTACAGGGAATGATGTGTTCGCAGCGCGCGGCGGCTATACAAGTAAATATCGACTCTCAATTGCAAATTATTCTTAATTTTTTTTTTTTTACCTATAATTAATTCAAATGATCTAATATTTGCTTTTATTTTTTGAAGGAACAAGTAATGGCAAAAGCAGATGAGAGACGTGTCGATGGAGAAGAAAGCCCCGATCTCGATGCTATTTTCTCGAGGTGGCCGGGCCTCCGAAGAAGAGAAAGCAGATTCACGAAGCTGGACAGGCGACGAGCCTCTACTTCCCCTCCGCCAGTTGCTCTTCTGGTTCTGTTGCCCAGTCTAGTGGAGTCGATCCTAGCATTGTCGATGAGATGGTCGCCCGTCAGGTGGAGAAAATTCGGAGACAGTTCGAGTCTTAAAACCTGACCATGATGCAGAGAATGGAAGAAATGGAAGCGCGCAATCGGGAGGAGAGAGAAGCCAACAGAAATGAGAGGGAAAAGCAGGAGGCCTGCCACCGGGAAGAGAGCGCAAGGCAGGATGAGCAGGCACGGGCGTTGGCTGTACAGGTTGCTCAAATGTTTGAGGTAATGCAACAAAGTACCCAGAAAGACATCGCACGTTTAAAAAAAAAAAAACTGATTCTATGGACAAAATTAGGAAGATGTAAATTATTTTAATTAGTTGGAATGTAACTACATTTTAATGTTTTAAATTTTGAATCAAACCTATTTACAATTATGAGTAAATTATTTATTAATAATCAAAACAAAATCTGCTGGCCATAAAAATCATATATACTGACAATTTACCGAGCACCGGCAGTGCTCGGTACATAGTGCTCGGTTTAGTTTCGCAGTGTTGCGAGCACAGCGGTGCTCGGTACGAGACACATGTACCGAGAGCTCCAAGTGCTCGGTATTCATACACATGTACCGAGTACGGACGGTGCTCGGAAACAAAAGCCTACCGTGCACGTTACCGACACAGGACGTGCTCGGTAAATGGTCTCCGCTCGTCGCTTCTGTCGTCGTTATAGTTAACGAGCACGGGCTTGCGCTTGGTAAATATTTACAACCCCCGAGCACCGGTGCTCGGTAAATTAACGACGAGGTAGTTACCGAGCACATTAGGTGCTCGGTAAGTGCTTGGTATTCTAATCCTACCGAGCACGTTTGCCACTTTTCCGACCATATGTGTGCTCGGAAACACCCGCTTTTTTTATAGTGTAATATGTGTAGATAAATAATTGGACACATATACATAAGTGCCTTGAGAATTATAAGTGTGTTTGATTAAAGTGACGAGTGTGCTTGTGTTATAGATATATATATATCAAGCACAAATTAAATGAAATGATGGCAAGTATAAACAAGTGCAAAATAGCCTAACAAGGAGGGGAAATCAGCTATTAGGGGTGGGAGAAGGGGGGTGATGCAGGAGTGCTAGCTTACCTATCTCTCTCTTCCTCCCCATGCGCCTCGGTCCATATACTCAATGGATGCAGCCATTCTTCATTTCACTTCTCATCCTCACCCCCGCCATTTCCTCTCAAGAAAAATAGAAACAGCACACCATCCCCTCCTCCCTTTTATCTTCGGCAAAGAATCGAACATCATCTCCACCACTTTCTCCCAATTTTCTTTCACTTCCTTACCTCCTCACCTCACCTACAACACCTGCGTTTCTAGCCAAGGAAAGCGGGTGTGAGCAGCCAAGAGAAAAGCCAAGCGTGAGAGTCTTGGGCGTAGCATTTAGAGTGAAGAACATATATAGCTTCGAGGGTGAGCTTCGATACCTCTTTCCTTCTCATTTCTTCGAGCCATGGAAGCAAGCATGAGAGGTAGTAGGACGTGTTTTAGTGGTGGCTAGGCTTGGGGTGGAGCCATATCGGTGGAAGTGGAGCCTTGCCGGCTCCACCGACCTGATGTTATGCGGTCTGGGTGTTTTGATGTATTTTACGTGCTATATGTGAGATCTAAGGACATGCTTGTTGAAAGCTCATGAATATATGTTAATATATTTGTGTAGGTGCGTTATATGCAAATATCTAGGGCTGTTATGTGTGTATGAGTTGACAAAACGTTTTTCGAGTGAAGCCACAAAACGGCTAAAATCGCCACTGCACGGCAGTGTATGGCGTGGCCCGTTTAGTCGACTTAATGAACTCCTTATCATCTCCAATTTAGTCAGTAGTTAAAACTCGTTGTCCTATGATTTGTGACCAAAATTTAGCCCAAAGCAAGCTCTTACGGATTTATGGTTATTTTTCTAAAAACAATGCCCCTGTTTTGGTAGGTGTCGGTAAAACAGTCATATCTCCAAATCAGCTAGGAATTTGAAGCTCGAATTTACACCCAATAAACTAGACTCCAAAAGATTTCTTTTGGAACCAGTTTCACCTGTTTTGGTTAATTATATTGGCAGGAATAAAGTTTTCAATCTCACTGATCGTCCAGTTAAAACCAAACTCACATCATAACTTATTTTAAGGTTGCTTACTACTTTTAAATTATTTTTCAAAACCACTGCCAGAAACTGTCACATTTTATTACATGTTAGTATTTTTTGAATATCTTGAAAACCATAAAAGATTTTTCTATATTTCAAATTCCTACAAAATCTAGATTTTATTATCTTTCTAAATTGGTTGGTTTCATCCTTAAGTGATCTTTGGAACTCTAGATATGAAACTTTGAAATTTTATTCTAGAAATTATAAGTGTTGGAAAACACTAACAACTACCCAACATTGAACAACCATATCGTCTTCATCCAAACTACTTTTAGTTGAATCCAATTGAGAATAAAACCTCGTATCACCTACTTTCTAAGGTTACCTTTAGATTCCACAGAGGATTAAGGAGACCGACTCGGTAAGGCCTTGAAGCTAGCCCAAAATAAAGAAATTTTGGGAACCTTATGAACCCAAAATGTCCAATTTTAAGTGCCCAACTTCGAAAGGGCATAACATCCCAATTTGAACTCCTATGTGAGTGAATCCGATTGGAGAACGAACCCTTTACTTCCTAGCTTCCATAGTAACCTTCGGACCCTCTAAAGGAATCAAAAGTTATGCTTTCTTCAAAACAACCACTCGCTCGTCCCAAAAAGTTTGGAGAATCATAATCATTCGTTTGAACTCAGAATTGACCGACTCTAATTGAAGATTAATCCTTATAATACCTAGTTTGCAGAATACTCATTTGAGCCTCCATCAAGTTCATATTCCACATTAGTTCAAAACACAACCTATTGAATCAGTGGCTATATAGCATTGATAGATAAGTAGTTTAGAGATATCAATGATTATTCATTGGAATATGGTTCTAAGATAATAAGATTCGTCTTGTAGGGACCTACATAGATCAGTCCAACCACGAAGAATGACAGATGGGTTTTAGTTGCAAAAGTAAAACGAGTTAGTAAGTCCAATCTCTTTATCAGTGTACCACTTATAGGTGTTTGCAAGTAAAATGTTTTGTTCTTACTATTGCAACAAGTTGCGATGTGTCTAATTGATTTATGATTGGTTTTGTCGCCGACGGGGCATAAGGGTGTGTACACTAGGACCAGTAATTGCTTGACATGGGATTGACTTGGACGGAGTCCTTCATGTCCTTGTTTGTGAGTAACATTGAATCAGTAACTTTTACGTGCTCTTTGTGGAAAATATTTATCATTTATTGTAACTGTTTCTCAAAGTTGTTGCTATAATTGATTAATATGCATGCAATCCACCAGGAAAATCTTCATCACAAAATAATATGACATTTTAACATAAAATTGCATTAACCTCATTGAGTGCATTAGTACTCAGCCCACATTTATTAAAATATTTTCAGGACGCTGGAAATAATTGGCGCAGGTGATGATGGCCTCCTTTGGGATATGGACAACGATCTATGGTCGTGTTGAACTACCTTAAGACCCAGGTCATATTGATCGGGTTAAACCCCAATCTTTCCTTTAATAATTAGATAGTATTTTGTTTAATGATATGTGTGGCAATTTGAATATTTAACATTTCATGTGTCCAAATTATACAATGGAGTTGCTCCACATAACTCCATCCCCTTTTTAATTCCGCACATAAGATTTGACTGAAGTCTTCGTATTTGAGGCAAATTACGTGTCAGGCTGTCAGCCTCTTGGAAAATGCGGAATGTCACAGACTCACAATATTAAATTTCCATTTTAGGTAGTAGAATGATCTATTAAAATGAGATATGTAGAGTAATTAAAAACTAGTATAATTAAGACAAGTGAAACACAGGCTAACCGTGTTCAATAAAATCAACTGCACCCAGTAAAATGTCAATTGTGGTAACAAAAATTGACAGTCTGCCATGTCTATTGTGAATCACTTTAATTTTGAATTTTCTATAGTAATTAACAATAATAGAAAATAATCATTTTTCATTTTTCATTTTTCATTTTTCTAATCAAATTAGCAGCCCGATTCCTTAAATTTAGCCCAATTTTTATTAAATCAAAATGTTCAACCCATTTCATGCCTCTCTCCCTCCCTAGAACTCTTGTCTCTCTCTCTCTCTCTCTCTCTCTACGCTCTCACAAGAACATAGACACACACCCTTTTCTTTGCTATCTCCACCCCCCCTTCTCTCTCCTAAATCTCTCCCTTTGGTCGGCGACTTTTGCCGTCTTCTCCTACGAATCCGGCGATTCCATCGCCGGCCAAGACCACCACAATCACACCATCATCTTTCCCATCCCTCCATTTGTCTCTCTATTAACGCTAAAAACACACACACAGAGAGTGAGAGTGAGAGTGAGAGTGGAGAGGCGAGGCGAGGGTGAGATAGGAGGCGCGAGGCCGGCCGGCGGCAGTGCTGAAGGAGGGCGGCGCACTGATGGACGAGAGAGGCGGCGGTTGTGCCTTTTGCGTGAGAGAGAGAGTGGAGGGCAACGTTTAGGGTGGTTTAGGAAAGAAAAGATAGGAAAATCCAAAAATAGATATTTTGAAAAAAATATAAAAAATTAAGAAACCAGTTCCACCGGCCACCGTTTTTGGCCTTCGACTGGTTTTTCCGATTCGCGAAGGTCTAATAAGTGAACGGTTTTTGTGCTTGAATTATAAAAGATAGTTATATATTTTAATTTGGTGTAATAAACTCTTAATAATAAATATAAAATCAAACAAAAACATAGAATTTTGAAATTAAAGAAAAAAATGAATATGTGAAAAAAGATAATGATAGATAAAGTGTGACATATAATATGGACCATTGAATTTAATCGGCAATGTTCTTGTATAATTTATTTTTTTGAAGAAATACAATGTTCTTCATTAATGAAAGGGAATGAACATGTTAATACATTTGCAATAGAGTTCAAAAAATGCGCAATCTCCAAATCATGGTGAAAAATTGGACTATGTTTATGGGATACCCAATATTCAAATTTTAAAATCGAATTAGCCAATCGGATGAAGCTCAACTTTTCTCCTTCAGATTTATCAATTTCATGCAACACTAAAATATCACAATAGAAGGAACCTTGAAAGGAACGATAGAAGAAGAATCGGAGTGATTCTCAAGATAATTTCATATGTAAGTAGATCACTCCCCTTTTTTCACTTTTTATTTCTTCAACAGATCAATCGAAAAGTTAATGTTGAATCGCTCTTTCATAGGCCTTTTTGTGTCGCATTAGATAATTTCAGCAAGGAAGAATCTGCATTTCTTTTAAAAGGGCAAAAAATGGATCTGTCTGTCCTTTTCTTATATTATTAGCTCAGTTGTTGTGCAATTGTAAATTTCTCTGAAGATCCAGTTTTCTATATTTGTCATTACAGCTATATATGGGAATGTATCAACTGGGCTACGTTAATGTGCAGAATTGATGGATCATACCGAGACAATAGAAGGAGAATTGCAGCCAACTTCTCCTAGCTGGACGATTGACGTTTCAGATGTAAGATTTTTGTCCTCAAACAAACTTGTTTTAGCTATAACTATAAGATTAGTTTTCTTTTAGCTGTTTCAGTAGAGATCAGCTCTTGTACTAAATCAAACACTTGTGTTATCCAATACTGACAGGTTAGGACGATTAAGGTCAGCAATGTCTCACTAGATGTGTCCGAACGCAATATATTTGACTTCTTTACTTTTTCTGGAAGCATAGATTATATTGAGATGCAGAGGTCAGTGTTTTTTGAGCTTGTAATGTTGTCAAATAAACGCGTGTGTGGTTGACACGATTAATTTGTGCACGTGATTAAATGGGTGTTTGGTAATGTTACATTCTTCAGGGAAAGTGAAGCAACTCAGGTTGCTTATATCACCTTCATGGATTCTCAGGGAGCAGACAGAGCTGCACTTTTGACTGTGAGCATCACTCATCACTATTTATTTTATGGATCAGTGAAACTAGCTGTGAATTGTTGACGAAACTAGATAGCTTTGATTCAATCACAAAGATGCTGCCAATGGAGATGTATATATAGACTTCTGCTAGCAACATGGTATTTTTCTGAAGCAATATGGGTAGTTGATAGAGAACTATCGTGTTGAGATTTGAGATGCATCTCATTTCGCTTTGTTGGATGATGAGACAATTGAAATATTTAATGATGAAGGGTGTCTATTATGATTGTCTGCATGATGATTTTCCAAAAAAAAAAAAAAGGAAAAATGAAGAGGACGTCACACAATACAAGATTCTAAACCAAACGAGAAACATATATATGCATGTGGCAACAGCAATCTATATTGTCTTTTTTTCTTTAGTCATTTGGCTAGCTTTCAAAGACAAGATTTATAGGTATTTAAGATGGTAACTGAGTATATTCAGATAAATCAAAATTTCAGGGATCCAAGTTAGCTGATCTCTATGTGTCGATAACTCTGATTAAGAATTATCACCTGCCTCCAGATGCTGCTTCCTTGACATCAGTAAGTTAACTCTACTCACAAATACTTAATTATTAAAAAAAAAAAAAAAAACTCTACTCACAAATACATGTAATTGATAAATGGCTTTTATTCTTGCTTTCTTTCATTGAGCTTTTGCATTTAGATATCTGTACATTTAATTTTTCCTTCCACTGAAGTCGCCCAAGTCAAGTGCTGTGAAGAAGGCTGAGGATGTGGTGAGCACCATGCTAGCTAGGGGCTTTGTCTTGGGAAAGGATAGCCTCAAAAGGGCAAAGTCATTTGATGAGAAGCACAAATTGACAGTACACGCCTTGGCTACTGTTGCTTCCCTTGATCGAAGAATTGGGCTGAGCAAGACACTAAGCATGGGGACAGCTGCAGTAAACGAGAAGGTGAGAGAAATGGATGAGCTGTTGCAAGTATCAGATATGACAAAGTCCGCCTACGCAGCTGCTGAGGAGAAGGCCAGCAGTGCAGGATCTGCCATCATGAGCAATCGCTATGTCTTGACCGGAGCTTCATGGGTCACTAATGCATACATAGCCATCTCAAAGGCGGCCGAGGATGTAGGGGCGATGACAATGGAGAAGGTGGAGAAGGCTGAGGAGGAGAAGAGGGAGAGCCTAGGAAAAGAGGGGGAGGCAATATATTCCCAATTCACCAATGCCAGTCGTTACAACTCGTCACCAGCTCTTCCTGTCAGGTCAGCTTATGTGAGTAGCAAGCATTTCTGATTGATTTGAGCTTTCCAGAGCAAGATTTGAAGATTGCGTGATTTCATACCGATGAAAAAGTTGACATTCTTTATCATAACAATGACAACATGTAAAGAATTACAACCTTTGGGAATACTGCAATTACATGTGTGGTAACTAGTTTATGATCAGTTGAAAAGAATTACAGTAAGAATTCTCTGTGTTGCTTACAAATTCTATTGTGATTTACAATCTTGCTTGTATTGGCTGTTTATGACAATCCGTATACATGAAAGAATAACACTACTGCACAAAAGTGATTGGCTTTCAAAATTTTATTCATAAATGCTACAGCTACTAGAGGTACTTCACCAACCATTCCATACTCTGTCACAGAATAAACAAAGGGTGAATAAGTGCAGAAAGATGAACCTATGTGAAACTTAATGATAAGACCAAAGCCAATATTTCCTAAGAAGCAGAATATGAGAAATCTATACATGCAATATAACAAATACCTTAATGCATTCTGGTAAATCTTTATCGTTATGTCTTGCATGAATCTGCACAGTCAGTCAAGGTATGAAATTCATCAACAAAACCTCAAATCATAGTACAATTATCGAATTTCATAACATCAAAAATCAAATGCTCAGAGTTAGAAGCAGGACTGTAAATGCCTACCTTCGTGACCAAGTGGCATAAATACTATTATAAATACTATTATACCTGTAAATATCCCTATCCCGAATGAAAACATATAAAGACATAGCCAAACAAAACGATCCAGAAGCGCATTTGCTCGGAAGAGTAATGATGGCTCGCATGCGCATCATATATCACACTAGAATACGAAGAAACAACTAAAATTATAAAATAACAATTCTATGAAAGGAGACAATAAAATTCATCCGCATAGGTGATATAATATCTATTTTATAGTAAGAGACAATTATTCGGAACTCACATTGATTTCATCCGAATTATGATCATCACAGTCCTTAAAAGGAAAGGTTGATCTGCAGAACTGCTGTTTAAATTGCCCGAATAACTCAAAAGGGCTAAGAACTCTCATCTCCGTACGATCTCTATGAAAATTGACATCCGGAGGTGCAACTCCAGATTGACGGCGTATAGTCCGAACTAAACTCAGAATCCGAAGTTACAAAGAAAGTTCCCGACGACGAGGAGCTATGCTCCTCTTCTTCATACACTTCTTCACCACCATTAGTAACGGCGCCGCTGGAGATCTGCTCCGAGCAAGCTAAATCGAAGTCGAATGCGACGAGTTTTGGAGGTCGGATTTCTTCAGACGCGTCTTCATTATCACTGATTTTGGTTGCTTTCGCTACGGAATTGAGTGGTACGCCATCCTTTTTAGCTGAATTATCCTTTTCAGCTTCAGAATCTGTAATTTCTTCGCAGGAAATCTCGTAAACGCCAGTAATCTCCAATACGACCTCGCTTTGTGTATTTCCAACAGAGCTCTGATTTTCCTTCATCATCGCGTTGTTCGCGGGAAACGAAATCCGCGAAGCGCTAGAAACTTCAGATCTGGTGACCTCGACTTCTTCAACTTCTAGTTCCTCCACATTCGAACTCTTCAAATTCAAGTCTCTGTTCGTTCCAGAACACGATTCCACGCATGAAACATCCGATAACTCCACCATTTCATCGAGACTTGTGCTCTCATTCTTAAAATTCTTCCTATAATATGATCTAGTAACAATTCTCCAAAACTTGTCCTGAATTTCCTGCGGATTCGGATTGCTCACCGAGGCGATGCTAGAGTCACATGAGACGTCACTTACTGTTGCACAATTTGAATCGTTTCCGGAAAATACAGCGACAGGTGAGATGTGAAGCCGCCTCCGGCGACAAAGCTGTGATCGGAGCTGCTTCCGCCTGAAACAGAGCGATTGCTCTTTGATTTCTGAAACACGTTTAGCAGTGAGCTTGCGCTTCATCGTTGAAGAAAGAGTTTCTGCCTCAACAGCGACGTGATCGAATCGAAAGATTGATGGAGATATCTTCTTGGCGTGCGTTTGTGTGGCTGTGTGTGTGGGTGGGAACTGTGTGAGACGGTTAAGGAATGTTGAGAAGCAGAGATGTACATATACGACGGGCCCACAGTTGTCCAGATTCACCTGTATATTTTTTTTTTTGAGTAAATTACAACTAAGGGATCATATATTTGCTGTATTCATAGTAAAGTATAATACCGTTTGAATTACTTTGCACTTTTTAACTTATTTATCGGTCTAAAATGCCCACAACAACTGGAATAACATTTTTGGTAATTTCTTAAGCCCTCTGCACATTTATTTGAATACTTCATATGTGATTTTGCATTTTTTTTTTAGTATTTGATATGTGATATTTCTCTTTTTGATTTAATTGAGTTATTCAGTTACCAACTTTGTTTCTATTCAATTTATCATTCTTACTTATTAGTTAGCTTGTTTTCATGATTCAATTTTAGTCGTGCATGTATATATTCTTAATAACTAAGTTATTAACGCTTATAGCTTTCGAATTCAAATTTTGATTCGGAACTTACTTATGTTATATTTATAGAGTACCAGATTAAAAAGTAGAACTTATCGAAAGCACACTAATTAATAATTAAATAAGTGGCCTAAGTTTCTCATTGTAATTTTTTATACTAGCATTAAATTAAGAAATGGAATAAATTGATAATATTAAATAAGTGGAATTAATTTGAATTGGTTAAAGGGAGGACTCTTCATCAAACCGTCAAACAAAAAAAATGTTAATAAAATAACTGTAGGAGACTGCTGGACCCCATTAATCAGCTGACATAAAACTGAAAACAATATATTCCTACCAACACTTACAAAATTAATATAAATTTTGTTTTGTAATTAGACTAATATATATATACACACACACACACTATATTAATATATATAGAGAGAGCACTCAAATATTAATATATATATATAGAGAGAGAGCACTCATTTTTAAAGTTGTAGTCCTAATTAATTATTACATTTTTCACGATTTGTTATTAATTATTTAATTGGCAACAGTTATAAGTTAAAAGAAATCATGAATTGTGACCAATGGTTAGTTGTACTTGTATGTTCACATATAGTCTAACATGTAGTGAGAAATTGTACTCAAACAAATATGTTTCCTTTCATTACCCAATCGATATGATTTTTGCTTATATTGTCTAGCTTTTTTCTCAAGATGTTAAACCTAGTTTTTCTTGCGCAGGAATTGTCGGAACACATTGGTATTCGCTTGCTTAATGAACGTTTGAGTGACCCTGGCATGCAAGGCTCATTCGATTTTTTTTTTCTTCCCAAAGATAATCCAAAAAACACTAGGTTTGCTATTAACTTCTTCACTTCCATTGGACTTGGTGGGCTCACAGAAAACCTACGGGAGTATCTCATGAAAATGCATCGGCTCATCATGCAACAACAAAAAACTTATTACATGTGACGTTGTAAAATTTTACGTGTTATTTATATTTATAGATGGTGTGAGGTGAAATTGTTGTTTCTTGGTTTTCTAATATTTCTAATTGGTTACTAGATCCTAATGCATCTCTAGTTTTGTGCTTAGGTGTTTGCCACTATCATAGATTAGATGGCACATTCTATTTATTGCGACATATGAAATTTCAAATTCTCGTTTCGTGTTTCTGTTTGTTCTTTATACTCTACTCGCATATTGCATTGAGAGTGAACTTTACACTTGTAAACTGTGTCCCATTCTAGCCGAGGGTGCTTTGGTTTTCAGGAGATAAATCTTTGAGCAAATACTTGTAAAGAGCAGCTGACATAATGTTTGAATTTCTTGAATGGTGTAGTGTTACATTTCAAATTGCAATAAACCAAATCTGCTATATATACAGTTATTACGAAGAAGATGGAGGTAGAATCCCTTGAAGAAAAGAGGAAATCATGAGCATGAAGAGTGCTAATACAACTATAAGTTGTAAATGCATAGAAGTAAAAGTAAATCTCAACATGCTATCTAGAGTCCAAGACCATAAATCTCAACATGCTATCTAGAGTTTAAGGCCATCCGCACAGGCCTGTGCAAAGTACGTTGGTGCGTGCTCAACACCCCGAGCACGGTGATAACTTAGTTATTAAGAAAAAATACAAGCATGACTAAAATAAATTGAATAGGAATAAAGTTGGGAACTGAATAACTCAATTAAATAAAGAAAGGGAAGTATCACATATCAAGTACTCAAAAAAATATAAAATCACATATCAAGTACTCAAATAAATGTGAAGAGGGCTTAAGGAAATTGCCCAAAATGCAAGGCATTTTAGACCGAAAAATAAGCCAAAAAGTGAAAAAGTACCCCAAACGATATTATGTATTAATAGAAACTGCAAATATCAATATTTTAATTTAGATACTACAAAAGTATGACCTCTTTAATATATATATTTTTTTATAGTTCACTCTTTTTTTTAATACTTGCAATTGAATACTGACTGAGAAAATAACTAGAGAGACACCCTTTGTTTCCTTTTATTGTTATAATTTACTTAAATCCTTATTGGTGTGGATTAATAATGTTTCCTAGTACTCAAACAAATGATAAATGACGCAATGTATGTGGCTTGTTTAATGTTTTGTTAAGTGCGTTGTACCATATAGGCTATAGCTAGTGTTTTTCAACTTTACTACCTTCTGATTACTATCCAATCTAAATTTTGAAACATATTTAATGTTACATCTTGCTTAAACCGATTTTAATTTGATTGGAACACTAAAACCGATTCACCCCCCTCCTCGTTACTTAAATAGATATTATCTTGTTTCCTTCTTTTCAATGTAATGCATAGAAACAAACATTAATTTGATCCATCTCCATCTAGTATTTGGTACCCACCTTTCCATGAACAGCTCCAGTGCTACACTAGGAGTTCACCAAAATATTAAATATAACAACAACAAAAAATCATATATATATATATTCTAAAACTTGAACACTTTACCCTAATTTGAGTCAAAAGTGAGAGGATTTTCCAATACCACACTGATAGAATTTTTATCGTTTCTATCTTACCGTACATTAAAATTTGTAGCTTAGCTCAACTTGACACGAAGATAACAATATAAAAAATTAATTGTCTTGCAAGAAATATAGAATCTAATATTCTTCTATATCACCAATTGATGCAAGTATTGGTCTTTCGTGTAATAATTAGGCCCCTTTTGGTACACTAGTTAAGTTAAATAATCTTAGCAAATCAAAGTCCAACAGTAAAATTTGGTGTGTTTGGTACACCATGCAAGGCCCGGTTTTCTATTCTCGGCCCGTCTCGAACCACGTGCCGGACACTATTCTCTCTAGTTATACCCTCATTCAC
>JAYDZE010463452.1:0-13805 GCA_034509125.1 Monilaria moniliformis
GTGCTCGGAAACTGTAATAACTAACGAGCACTTTCCAAGCACACTATCATGCGCTCGGTAACTTTTGGCCAAAAAAATTGGGGAAAAAAGTGCGAAAAATTACCGAGCACCTATGGTGCTCGATAATGTAGATGCAGGAAGAATTCAGTATTTTTTTGGTCGAAAAATTAGGCGGGATGTGTTCCCGCGGAAAAGGGAGATACTATTGAGCACTTGTGCTCGGTGAGATGTTGAACAAAGGCACCGAGCACATGAGTGCTCTGTAAAGTGTTGGTTTTATTCTGCTTTTATTTCTTATTTCTCCATCTCATCGTTTTCGTTTCTCTCTCGCCATTTTCCATTTCTCAATCTGCTCTCCTTCGCCACACACATTGAGGTCTGACATCTACTGCTTTCTCTGAGTCTGTCGACCTCTCGCCGCTATTGACAAAGCTTTTTCCATGCCGGTACAACCCTCTCTCTGATCTGAAAATCAACGCATCGTCGTCGCCGATTTACACATGCAGTGTCGCCGCGCTCCGCCTTTGGCCGTCACTCCTCAACCCCTCGGTCTCCTACGGAAATTCCTTACTATTCTTCGATTCTCTCTCCTGCTCGCTTCTCTCTCTATTTTCATTTATTTTCAACATAATTAAGGTAGTTTTCTTTTTCTTTTTTCTATCGGATTTATCAATTTGTGTAATTGTTGTGACCTTGGTGAATTTAGGAAAAGCTAAGATAACATATTGGTGAATTGCAGATTGAATTGATGATAGATCTGTTTATTGAACAGCGCAGATAAGATTATTTTGCTCTTTTGGATACTTTTTTTTATATATAAATTGCCAACCTTATTATGCATTCACAAGTCTTTTGCTGAGAGAGTATCAGTGTTCGTAGTGTATTAACTTTCTGTATGTGTTGCGAACTTGCAATTGAAAATGTAGATTTTGTTGGCCATTATGAGTGGATTTGCATTTGTTTGTTTGCTTAGCAGTATATTCTAGGCTTTGATATGTAATGTGATCACTGTGGTTTAGAGTTTGAATCTGTTATGTTTAGAATGATTTGGGAAAAATATATGAGTTGAAATTACTGTATATATAGTCCCTGAAAACAAGCTAAAATGTTCAAAACAACCTCTTAAATGGCCATCTGATTAGGAAAATTGCTTGGAATCAAGTAGTATGAGGTTAAAACTTGTAAAATTTGCAAAGTGTGGTTCTTATACCCAAAAATAATTTAGGTTGCAAAGTCCAAAGACATGTGTTATTGTGGTAGATTCTTGAATGGTATTGGTAGTCTCAACCATTGCCTAAGCTCCTAAACTGGACCTTGCTCCCACCGCTATTAGTGTTGTTTGTTGTCATGTTATAAACTACTTTTTATATTTTTTTAGTGCACAGATTTTATTAAAATGTATATTGATCAGAATTTGGAGTTTCAAAGGTCATAACTTGATCATGATTTTTCTGGAAATAAATAAAGAATGGACCGTCACTCATTATTGTGCTTAACACCGGTATCTGTCTGTTTCTAGTGCCAAATAGTTAGATAGGATTTCAATTCTGAAATATATTCATCTGTTCAGTAACTTTGTTTCCTTGTACAAGGAATGTGCACAAATGACCTTGAATATGTGGAAAAAACAGAATTCCAGCATTATAATTATTTCTGAAGATGAAACCTAGTTGCATGTGTATTAATTTTATGATGTGATGCAGATGAAAGAAAGGACAGAGAAGCTTGAATATTGGAGGATGAGAGAGAAGAAGATTGAGGAGCAAAAGAAAGAGAAGAAAGAGCTTTCTTCTCATAACTGAGCCAAGAAGAGAATAGTTTTCTTGAAGATTGCAAACACTTCCATAATTGAGATTCGCAAGATTGTAGGATGAAATATTTGGTAGAAGTTTGTATTGATACTTGGTATATAATTTTAAAATGACATATTTTGGTTTTGAATACAATGGAATTGGTTGTATGTTAATTACATTCCCATTGTATTACATGCTTTAAATAATTTTGTTCTCATGTAACATGTTTTAATTACATCATTATAAAATAATATACAAAAAATAGAAAAATAAAAGCTATAAACAATGGCAAATAATAATGATCGCCAATTTACCGAGCACCAAGGTGCTAGGTAATTATCGGCGTTAGGTAGGTATTCGGTAAGTTTGCTCGATAAGTGCTCACTAAATCAGCGACAAGCATAATAACGAGCAACTTTAGTGCTCGGTAATTTAGTTTTACCGAGCACGTTAGCCTATTTAGCGAGCACTTTAGTGCTCGCCAATCAACGTTTTTTTGTAGTGTACTTGAAGCAATTTGACACTACTTGAAATTATATGGTGATTCTTGAAGCTATATGATGCCATATGAAATTATACTAGACTATATGAGAATATGTGATGCCATTCAAGGCCATGTGATGCAACTTGAGGCTAGATAATGTTACCTTAAATAAGTGGAATTTATTTGCGCTACTTGTGATATATGATACTATAAGATTTTATATGATTGTATATGATGATTTAAGATCATATTCGAAACCATTTGAATCTATATGATGTTATTGTGTTACTTGAGCTATTGATCTATACAGGCTAGATGAAATACTTGCACTACACGGGCTAATTTAGGGCATACGAGGTTATGTGATGATATAAGATGTTATGTGATAGTAAATGACTATTAGAATTCTTAAAATGATTGTTATGAGATTGTACATGATGAATGTCTCTCTCTATATAGAGGTTACATGCTTATATAGAAAAGTATACTTATGTCAAATAAAACGTAATAAGTTGGAGCTTTACTAGATAGATTTAACAATCCTTAATTATCCTAATGAAGTAACAATATATTATCTAGATTTTGAGGGCTATTTCTTAACGTGGGAATATGCTACTGAACTTTTAAAGCTCACTATGCCATTGTTTACTTTCGTTGCAGGTTATGTTATAGATATCTCCCACCGCCCAGACAACTGCATCCTCGACAAGTGACTGATAGTTTATTTGGGTATATATTTAGAAGGTTGGTAAAAGTGGTATGTTTAAAGATTTTTGTATCATGTATATGAAAATCCCACTTTGCTGCTACTTTGGTCGTCCACTTCTTGTAAACTAAATAGGACGACTATAGTTATTGCTAGATATATATAAATACAATAAGAATATGTTTACCATTTTAATATAGTTCATGTACAGGAAATCAAATGTGATCAATAGGTTAAAAAAAATTAGAGTGGTAAGCATAGACGTATTTTAAGTATGTGTTAAATGTACTAGAATAATGACATCACTTAATGGATTATTTAGTTAAACGGTAATTGTTTTGGGGGACATCTAAAATGTCACAGTCACTTTTTGTTGAGATTGCAGGTATGGACAATTGTCCTTTACCATTTCGGGAGAGACACTTAGTATGGTCCATGTAGGCGGTTAGAGAAAGATTCCCGAGCACAGATATTTTTCGGTGGTCGTCAGATATACTGGCCAGGTTTCAACTTGGAATGCATCTGCATATCAAACAAATGCTTCTTCTTGGCATATGTGACGTCAGATGTGAACGGGGGCGATCTTGACTAGGTGTTCGGCTTATGACAGGTCCTCTAGTCGACAGATCCTCTTGATTGGGTGTGCCTCACTTTTGGCTTAAGGTACAAACTTTAGTTCGGTTATGCAAGTTTGGCTCACATCTGACATTCTACGCAAGTTACTTATGGTGAGTTGTGTCAGGTGTGATCCGTCTTTATGAGTGTTGATATTTGCCCCTATAAAAAATATGAAAGGTAAAGTGCACTAGCAAAAGTATATGCGATGGACTATGTACTAAGACATAGACATTAGTGAAATTTAAGCATAAAACTCAAATGTTATTACAACAAGCATCTTAACTCTGATACCAAACCCATCCAAGATGGTATATAAAGAGCAGAGTTTGTTGTTTAAAGATGAGTAATAATGAGAAGATGCGTCATCGCTCACATTCTCTGAGTAACACTCACATTTAGTCTATATTAGCATTATTAATTTATTTTATTTTATATAATTATTTTATCTGAATACATAAAAAATTATTATTGAAATCATTAAGTTATTAAATTACATAAAAGTCAAAGCTCGACATATATTTTCCCCTTAACATCAAATAAATGAATAAAAAGAATAAATCAAATTTTAATTTTAATGTAACTTATAAAATTAATAATGTCAATAAAAGTTTTAATGTATTTAAAAAAATATTGACATGCATTAAATTTGAAATGTGCTAACGAAAATAATAACACAAAAATTACCTTTTTTATTCCAGCAAAAATATACTAGCTTTATTCCAGCACCCTAGCAAGCACATGAATATATCAAAGTCGACCACAAGTCAAACTATCCAGGGTTAAGAAGTAACCCAAAAATTACCTTTGTATTTATGTAAATGATGGAAAAAATGATGGATTCGATTTCACCCTATTTCAAATTTTCCTTACGTACGGTACGAAAATCACTTCAAAGGAATACCCACAAATCTTCTCTAATAATATTAAAAGAAATGATTGTAAAACCAACTTAAAAAATTGCAAGTTGCAAAATGGGCAGACCCACAAACTTCTATCTTTGAAAACTCTGCATGACGCATATGCATCATCTGGTCACCGAATAATAATGACTGCAGAAAAGGAGACAAAACAATGCTCTTCTAACAATTCTGCAATATAGCGACATCTCCATTATACCACCCAGTCTCTCTCTCTCTCTCTCTCTCTCTCTCTCTCTCTTTGAACGGTCAGAATCGTGTGTCATATAGAGATATATATAAGAACATGCCTTATTGTGATTCAGAATATTTATCAATAACCAATGTTGTGAAGCACATTATAAACAGCTTTGTCTTTGTTTGAAGATCGAAACCGGTTTTACCAGACAAATTTGCTTTAAGATAAGGAAGAGTGGGTTGTGGATATTGTATATTAGTTTTTCCATGTGAGCTAATATCATCATTAGTTATACCCATACTGTTTATGGGCCATCGCAACTGTCCATGATTATGGTAGAGATATATGAATGATATATAAGTTAATTATATTTATTTATTTATTTAGTCATTTTTTCGTTCTGAATGTGATTTATTAATTTATGTGTGCATGGTAACCTATAGGTAATGAGGCAGAGAAGTCATTTAAATAGTGGAGAATATTTGTGTTCATGAACTGGGACAAAAGCTGACTATGTGATGCCTGGTTCCTCCACTAATATTTAATGGCAATTACCATAGATACATTGGTTTTGAACCAATTCTCGTTCATCTGTTCATGTGTCATGTCCAAAAGAGAGGGAGAAATTATTATTATAATTTCCATTTTATAATTGGTTTGCCATAAAAATAATTAATGCCGTGCGACAAAATTATCTTAGGAGGATTTAATTTTCTGAAATGTATGAAATTTCATGTTTCCATCGATAATAATTTGATTTCAAAGAAAAGCACTACATATGGTTCGAAGTCGAGTTCTGTAGTTATTTTTTTACAATATATATAGAGAAACAAAAGTTCTGAACTTAGACTCACATTGTAGTGATTGGTTGCATGTCTGTACTTCGATATTGCGGCTAGTCTACAATAGTGGTTTCCAGTTGAATATTATTCCTTATGTATTGATACCTCCAATATCAATTATTGGAGGTAAATTAATATGACAAACATTAGCTTATATCTATATCCATATATATATATATATATGTGGATATATAATTCTGGCTGTGAATTTCACAATAAAGACTAATTTTATTTTCGCACCTAAACAAATATCAATATATATTGAAGAATGGTCCAGTATTCACGTTTATAACTAAAAAAGAAGTTTTAATCAAGATTCGATTAGATGCATCTCGGTTCAAGACAAATTATTGTTGTTCTATATAAGGAAACCGTCTTACCATTTAATAAGTTGATTTAAAGGAGGAAACTGGTTAGTTTATTTTAATATTTTCATCCGTATGAATTTGAAGATTAGAGTATGGGATTATCAGTTTAGTATAGCAAATAGTAACTAAGAATAATTTCAATAGAGACCGGTATGAAAATGTTGGCTGTAATGTACCCTCAACTTCCGTACATTCACATATTGATAAGAATAAGATATTATATTTTACAACTTAATATTTTCGATAAATAGAAAATGCAAAATCTTGCTGTCAATTGTCCGTTTGTCGTCGCAGGTAATAAAGAATTTACCACATGAGAAATGTCCATTCTATATAGGGATCAACCTAAAGTTTACTTACAAATGAAAAGAAGAGAATAAAAGGGATCAACCTACACTAGTAGGAAGTCATATATATTACATGTGTTTGACCTTCACATAAGTACATTTATGCGAAATGATATCATGAATATAAATTCCACGGTTATTGTTAACGCTAAATGACGCGGAAAAAGTGGTTGATCGATGCATATTTCACTAAGGATGGAACGAATGTAGATCGTCGGTTGAATCAGATTACATATAGCATTTGTTGTCAAGTTTAGAATCGCCCTATTACAAAGTGCTTTCAGGAACGAACAATGAGATGAGCAAAGCAAGACACTTTGCTGCTGTTAACATTTAGGGCTTTTTCAACTCTCTTAAGATTGAAATAATTTTAGGATTTATTTTTATTTCAAGATTTCGTTTCCGTTTCGGAGTGAGATTCGTTATAGGTCTTGAAATAATTTGTATTTGTGTTTTACAAGACATTTATTAATAATACTGCTAGAATTTTCCATAAAAGTTTATTTTCGTTAAAAAAAAGTGTTTGTTTATACGTATTTCATCTAGCTTATTAAAACAGAAATGAAACACAAAGATTCCCACACCTAATTCCCCGGCCTCACTCCCTATCTTGGTAAATATAAGTTTCTAAGGTCAACAAAGCACAGTATAATTGATTGCCACCACGTTGTTCCCCATTCAATTTCTGTCAAATCATTATATTTACATATCCCAAGAACCGTTAGAGAGTTGAGAGAGACACAGAGAGAGAGATGGAGGGTGAGCACAGTAACGAAATGTACAAAGAATGCCTAAAGAACCATGCAGCCAGCCTAGGAAGCTACGCCACCGACGGCTGCGGAGAGTTCACAGCACAAGACAGTTCCTCCGGCGGCGGGCTCAACTGCGCCGCATGCGGTTGCCACCGCAACTTTCACCGCAAAGTCTCCACCAGCCAGCTAGTCCACCTGCATGAGGCGGCGGAGATGATTGATTACGGCGGATCTGCGGGGCTGCAGTACTCGCGGGAGAGGAGCGGCAGAAAGAGGTTCCGAACGAAGTTCACGGAGGAGCAGAAGGAGAAAATGCTGAGCTTCGCGGAGAAGTTGCGGTGGAAATTGCAGAGGAATGATGAAGAAGACGAGATCGAGAGGTTTTGCAGAGGCCTTGGGATTACTAGGAAAGTCTTCAAAGTTTGGATGCACAATCACAAAAACTCTCCCTCTCTTTCTGCATCAACTGGAAATGCTTCTTCTCTTACTGATGATCACTAGACACATCATCTAACTTGTACCTTGTTTTGTAATTCTTCTCTGATAATAACATCAGTAAATGCTTTTTTATTTTTTTGAAAACAAATGCCTTTTTTCTTATATGTATGTGTCATGGAGAATGTAATTTATAATGGGAACAATGTCAATTTCCATATAGGTGTTGGCCTCCTACCCTAGCTATTAACTGCACATTTTGTGTCACGATACTTGTACAAAATCTTATAGAATCCTAAAACTTAGACACTTAATCCAATTAACGTGATCCATGAACCGAAGACGCAGATAATGAACATTCAAAATGAACCATGAATGCACTTAGATAATTACATCCACACTGATTTTTGTGTCCAATTTCACTGCATTTGTGACTCAAATTCTTATCTGCGTCTTCGCTTCATGGATCACTTTCCAGCTGATAGTTTTGGTGCAATTTAAAAATGATTAGTTTTGTTTTTCCGAACCGCTGATCCCTTTTCTTTCAAAATTTTCGCAAAAACCTATAGTTATTTTTATTCTTTTTTCTCAACATTTTTTCTTCTCATTTTTTTTTTCTTTTCTTTCTAAACATTGTTGGTTTGGCTAGTGATCAAAATTTTATATACATGTCAAACTAAATATCATTACAAAAAAATTAATTTGATGTATATTATATAATAAATGAATTTACGATAAACAAAAAGTTGTAGATCTTAGAAATTTCAAATACAATCATTTTCATATTTTATCTTATACTTTTCAGTGTTATTTTATTTTATTTTCTCTATTCATATTTTATTTTGATTTTGTTATATTTTCTTCACTTATTTTATTTCTCCGACTTTATTTTATTTTTTATAACAAAAAAACATCTAATATGAAGAAAAAAAAAGAATGGCGCAAGGGTTGGTTATTACGAATGTTACCCGTAAGATATGAACTTAGTACCAATACAAACGGTAGATTAATATAAAATAAACGACCCTGATTAATTCTAAATTACCCACGCGTATTATTGTTAATTTCGATTATGTGTGAGAGATGAGGGTAGTACTGGATATTTGTGTATTTTTTATAATAGGAAGCGCGACAATTCAGTGGTGGATTTGGAGGATTTTTCACCTTAATAGCAATAGGTAAAAAATCAACGCCGTTTCAATCTTGAAATCTGCAAACAACTGAATCCACCAGTTCTTCATGCTTTGACAATTATTTATGCACATTCAATGCCGCTTCAAACTGCATATATGCAAACACTGAATCCACCTGTTCTTGAACATTGAATGGACGAAACCTTCTAATATTGTTCTAATTCACTTTGACTTTCTTGTTTTTCATTTTATTTTACTGCATTTAATGTACAATTTTGTGAATTATGATTCACATCTTAATGCATTAGAAGTTTTATTTAGTTTCACATCAAATGTTAATGGTGCAAATTTAGTGATGAGTATGTCACTGTACTTTATATTATTAGTGCAGTTTAACGTAATTACTGTACTTTTTTATTTTTTCAAAGTACCAATTATTTTCTGTAAGGCACGTACTCTAAAAACGTTTTGAAATAATTGGACATATTGTGATTGGAATGCAGTGAATTGTTAAGTGCTTTGCAGTGACTTGTTGAGTTGCTGCAATGAATTTTTTATTGTAATTTGAATGCACCGAAATGTATTATCTATTTTATAAAGCCCAGTTGAGTTCAATTAAAAAAAAATTCAAGTTTAACCGAAACAAAAACAAACTATGCGTTAACACAAGTTTTTAAGCATATGAAAGGCTACCGCCAATGATGCTTTCGACGTTCACAAAAGGATTCTTAGTAATTCATTATAAAAACTCTATGCACTTGTCGCCACTTTGCCAATGCCTTGAACGAGTATCTAGGCGTGCTCCTTATATTCAAAATTGGGTACTTCTCTTTTGGCTTTGTATGCAACTTCTTGTATCTCATTTTTTAGGCAAGTCTTTCCGCAAATACAGTGCCCTCATCCTAATTAGATATTGTCATTCCTGCCTTTTATCATCTTTAGGTCAGGTGCATCAATGTCATTAGTAGATGCCCAGTTTTCCACTTTAATACAGCTGCATTGCCAAATGATAAATAGTATTTATCCATGTCAAATATGAGGTTAAAATGCGAAGATGACGCGCTACTGTTTTACCTGATTGCTTGTACGTAGATGTTGGCACACATATCTTCTTTATATTTTGTCTATCCCGTGTAGTTTAAGAAATGAATTATACAATCGGATGGGTTTATGGATTATTCATTGCCAATTCACTCATATCATTGTTTATCATTATGTATAGCATGACTTAACTAACGCTATTTGAAAATTATCAGTGGCATACGAAACATATCCACACATTAATACAATACGCTGCATACTAAGCAGTATATATATATATACAATTTCACTGCATCCAACAACTTCTAATGCACCATTATCAAAATGCAGCAACACTGCTGTTGCCGTCGAACAAGAACATATAATAATTAAAACTAAAAATCCTATTGCTCTTTCATAATAATAAAGTGCGAGGTCCTACACTATGGTCCCAACATGCATACGCGATGGTATTCTTTATTATTATTATTGCTCCTTAAAAGCTTTCTTTTTCACATCCTAAATTAGTTGTCATGATTTTCAATTAACAACCGAGTGGAATTGGAAACAAATTAACTCCACAATATATATATACTCAAATTAGTGCGGTAAAAATTCACGATGGTTCACAAAGTTACTTATACATGCAGTGATATTACATAATACTCATTTCACCTAATATCACAATATGTATGTTCAACTATATTTATCATGTGATTGCATTCAATCAACAGTAATAATTACATGAGAAGATAAACAGAACTATGTCAAAACTTCAATGTGCATGTACATTCGACTCTTAACTCTAACTCAATAATAGACTCAAAATAAACACATTAATATTCATTTTACAAACTCATTGTTGAATACCTTGGTCTAGGCATACTCTACGGAACGCGCTTGCCCACAACTGCACAACATCGTCTTCAGTAAGTTTCTGTTTTTCCTTTAGTTGGTCATATACTAAATTCTAGTACTTTTAATCTTTTGACTTTATAAATATTTACCTTCAGATATCTTAGAGGACGAAGGCTTGTTTCATTAAAATAAAACATTTGATGCATAAAAATGTCAACAGTGGTTTACAAAATTAATAATATGAGTTCAATAAAACAAAATAAAAATTAAAAAATCAAATTTAAATAAAAAAGTAATATTATGTTGTCTATCACTATAGGATAAACTTATGTATACACCAACAAATGCTCAATCTTCTTTTCGTCTTTGCACTTTTAGGTGGCAACGTGACGTGGACGTCGTTAACACACACAAAATAAATTTATAATCTATGCCAATAATTATATAGATAGCGGTAAGAACATGGTCCATTCGCAAGAAGTTTGATTAGATGATTTGGTGTGCAAAGGATGTGGGGGTGGTTTTGGTCACAGTAACCGTGTTGATCAATGCAGGTAACTAAGAGTAACTGAAAGTAAATAATAAAAAACAATCTATAAGACAAATGACTTGGTCTGGACTTAATTTGTTAAACACGAACTTTTATTCGGTTATCGATGCAAAGATATTTACCACATGCTCATATCATCAATTATGGTTAAGGAATGCCAGAATCCTTTTTCAAGCGTCATGCCCCCAACAAACCCTCCCCCATCAAATCTTACAGATTAGAGTTACTATACCCCTCTTTCCTGAGTCAACACACTCTGTTTCAGGATTATCGTTCGACGTCTTGCCCAGAGAGCATTCAAACTAGATGGATCCGAACATGAAATCTTACGTAAGCCCCATCGACATACACCTTCTACCAATGTCATTCAATCAATAACCACAAAGATCATACACTTTAGGGCTTAATTAATTTGTGATATGAGTTTTCTAAATAATTAGTAGTTAGTTACTACTCAATTTGCCCTGATCATATTGGTATCAGACCTAATACTTCAAGAACACAAACATGCAGTTATTATTTCTCAAATTAGACATCATGAATTTATAAGTTCATATTTAACTTGATGGTGTCTAAACCAAGCTTGTATACTGAGCTAGACATAAAGTAACAAATGAAAGTAATAGAGGTAAAAGAATAGGTACTTAAACAAAAGGGACTTACTGAATTAAAATGTAGAATAGCTTGGGCAACATGTGTCACTAAACAAGAACATAAAATAAATAAAGTTTGTCTTTCGGACTTGTTTTCTTCCCGACACCTCTTAAACAAAATTTAAACAAACTAGAATTATGTTATGGAATTGGGGAACTCAAACGTGTCGAGCCGTGCATTTGACCTACGACCATGCACCTTATATAGGAGTCTTCGCGAGCTTCAGTGGAGTCTAGCAAGTTGGTCACAAGCTCAAATCTGGGGTTGGTTTCCGGATCTTCATCATGATTTTTTCCTCTTTATCGGTAATGGCCAGATATTTACCTTATCTCCAAGATTTTCGGCAAATACATGTCTTACTGATAAGTAATGTTTGATTCCCTTCCTTTTCTATTTCTTCGGATAAGGTTGACTCCATCATTTTGCCCAAAACTTATCTTCTCCTTGGCACGTCTTCTGTTCTACCCTTTGATCTTGATTCTTCTAGTTGAATCACTTCGTCTGCCTAACATGATTCCCCAAGGTACTTCAGCTTGGCATATCTGACTCCTTACTCCAGCTTCACGTTAAATGGTAGCTATTATGCCCAGCATGGGGTTCAGTCAGATGGCCTTCAATCGCCTTGTGCCCTTTCATTGTCTTTATTGTGGAATGCATCATGTTTTGCCTTTATTGCGCCCTTCTCAGCTTAGAAAGTCCGCATGCCAAATTGTGTCCTCCTAGACACATAAACAAAATAAAAGACTCTATAGGCCCGATCTAGACACCTAATAAAGATGCAAAAATTAGTACAAAATTGGGCTTGTCACACTTACACACTTTAAGCATGATTTTCCTCAAGTGTGTACATATAATGTGCCCAAAACCTAAATCATACCAAATATCTAAATTAAGTCAATGGGTTTTTGGCCTGAGAGCAAACAATCTAGTTCTGAACTAATTAAGATGTCCAAAACTCACAAGAATGAAAAGTTAGCTGAGTATATATATATATATAGGGGAGCACTATAGTCAAACTATACCCTTAGTCCATAAATAAGACTAAATACGATCCTTTGGATTTAAAAATTGATGGTCATGATTTAAGCAATACGCAAATCTATTGGGGTTTTAAATATTCCGTTGAAGGAATCCCTTACCCGAGATCTACTAGGATAACATAAGAAAAAATCTTAGCCAATTCAATTAATCATACTTCGCGCAAGTAAAAACATGCAATATATGGAATAAAATCCTAAAACATGTATTCTAATTGGTATTCTAATTGGTTTAAGCATACTTACGTTTTTAGATCTCCAAAGATCTGACAATGACTTGCTCCTTCTCCACGTGAAGAACTTGATTCCCAACATCGGAACTTCTAATCCGTTCCCTACTCTAGATTTGAATATTGTGGTGGACAATTCTATCAAATCTATAGGACTTGAATGAAAGGAGAAGACAAAGATAAGCTAGGAGAAAACCCTAGTAATTTTCGAAAATCACAATGTAGGTTAAGAGTGTTATTTTCTCATTTCTTTCTCCTATATATAGAGTCTTGATGGGCCAGATTGGCGATCCAAGAAAATTTGGATTGGGCCTCTCTATTGAGCTCTTACTAATTAAATTGAGTAATATAAGCTTAATAGAATATTAATTTGTACCAGTATAGAAATTAATATTGGCTTACCCGTCCAAATCCAAATTACAGAAAATCTGAAATTACTTTTTAATTAATTTATTTCTCATGTTTAAAATTCTAATATCCAT
Source organism: Monilaria moniliformis (assembly GCA_034509125.1). Lineage (NCBI taxonomy): Eukaryota > Viridiplantae > Streptophyta > Magnoliopsida > Caryophyllales > Aizoaceae > Monilaria > Monilaria moniliformis. The sequence goes on from JAYDZE010463452.1 coordinate 13,405, forward strand.
TAATTAATTTAAATATACTGGTGCATTTAATTAATTAATAACTTTTACCAAGAATGCTCTATTTCAGAATTCTTTATTTTTTACACTTTGAAATGAATTCCAAGCCGGCCGAGCTTCTATATAATAAAATCTTTTATTGAACTCCTCTTGGGATATTATCAAACAGGACTGTCCCGGGACACGATTCAGTGCAATAGCAATCCTAGCACCTCTTAGTTATTAATTACCACTGCCCAAAATATCAGGATTCTTGGACTACGAAAAGCCCGCACCTTTTGATAAATCAATGCAATACATAATTAATAGCGTATACTCAATGTTATATACAAAGATTAAGAAATAAATGCCACCGAGACCTCGTCTTTTAGTAATCAGCAAGAAAGACTTATCTTACGTGAATC
>JAYDZE010463563.1:0-16111 GCA_034509125.1 Monilaria moniliformis
TATTTCAATGATATTATTATATAACTAAAATAGCTCTGTTAAACCTATATATATATATATATATATATATATATATATATATTACCTAAAATTAAATTAAAAATCTTAGCCAAAGACAAAAATGGGTAATGTGGCAGTTGTCTCCTTTTTATACAAGTGTACATTATTTTCCCACTTCTTTGCATAGGAGATTTCCTAATGTGACCAAATACTAACTAGTTCTTCATTTATCATACTTATAAATACATAAAATATTGTGCTATTGTTCTCAAATAGATCTCAAGAATCTTATGACAAATTTATTGTCTATATTTAATTTGTGTATGCAACTTCTTTTATATGTCTCCATAGTGTAAACAATTCGGCATAGAGTCGTGGAGCCGTACATATTTAAATTAAATTAATATCTTTATGTTAAATTAATATCTTTATGTGAAGTGACCTTGGATCACATTACTAGTGTATGTGTACAAGAAATGGACGGCTGGGATTTGGCTTTATCAGAGAGAGTTAAGTGAGCCCACCTGCAGTTGGGAGATATTGACTATCTATTAAGATGTCTTCATCAACAGGTTGGTGTGAATTCATGTACAAACTTTAGTAACTTCCTATTAGTCTTCAACTTTTAAATGAAGGTTCATTTTTGGGAAATTTGTAAGATTTTGTTCTATGGCTCGATTTTTATTATAGAAATATGCCGACAGAGATTGTTGTTTCGCGACCTATTCCAATATGTATGATTGTTGTTTTTTTTTGAAAATTTTGTCACTGCATAAAACCACCATGTTAGAGCAGATTATCTCCTCAGGAAAGTATGCATGTGCCACTTGGCACAAATAAAATGGGTAAATTTAAGTTGAAATAGTATCGAAAATTATTTTATAAAAAATATGTTTTTTGACTAAGCTTCTGCATGTTGCATTGGCTAAAATTAAGGCTGACAAATCGTACGGATTGAGTAGTTATCGAGTCGACCTGATAACGATCCAACTCGATAAGATCAAACCCGAAAACGAATCCGACCTGCTACATTCAAACTCGAACACGATCCGCACACGACATGAACTTGTTGGCGACGCAATAAAGACACGACACTATAATCACACGAAAATGACACGACCTAACCCTAACTAAAGTAATAAAAGGTTTAAGAACTTAACCCTAATTAAAGTAATAAAAAATTAAAAAAGAAAATAAAAATAATTAAAATAATAATATTAATTATTAACTGATTATCCGAATCCAACCCGAAATCATTGAGTTCTTATCAGGTCGATCCGATAAGGGTACAAATCTTATAAAACATGACACTAAATCATTAGTTCCGTGCGTGTTGATGTTATGTCAAAATTTGATAGGCCTGACTAAAACCACGTATTCGGAAATTATATACTACCTAAAACCAATGATATTTTGACAGATAATTTGTGTCATATTCATATTCGGATAGAAGGATAGCAATTTTCACATCATTGACCTTCAAAATTTAGTAACTTGTAGTGGAAAAAAAAAGAAAAAGAGATAACAAAATAACATAACAGAGGCCATAGCTTTATAGTGGCCCCTCTAAGCTCTGAAATAACATCACCCTGTTCACCTTTCCCATTAAAAATGTATGAAATCTTTGATTGCATTGATTTCTTACCTAAGAGATCTTCAAAAACAGGATTTCATGTTTAATGGTGGGGCCAAGTTACACTCATGATTCATGTTAAACTTGATACTAATCATGTCATTATCCAATAGCTTAACTGAAATCTAGTCATTAATCATGCATTATCTCCATCCCTGTCTCACTCTCACTCTCACTGTCACTCTCACTCTACTCTCTCTCCAGTTGCATTAAACAGATGTTCATTTGGACGTCACGTCTACATCTTTATTATTTAGACTTTTCTTTTCTATTTTCTTAAAAAAGAATTGGAACAGTTTTTAATTGGTTTTAGAAGTTTGAGGATAGTTGGGATCTTCCTTTCTTTGTCGAATAATTGCCTATTTATTTAGAATTATAGCCTCATGTTGCATATCTATAATTTACTCCACTCCTAAAATTATTTACTTTCTTAAAGTGTTGGTAAAATTTAAAATTGGTTTATAATGGTAGAAAAATTACAAGACAAGATACATGACTAACTAAAAAAATTAAAAATCAAATCGTTTGGTGCTCTACACTCTGTTTCACATTGTTCTCTTCAATCATAATATAAAATTTTAATTGTACATTATTTTGCATAATAATATATTCAATCCAGCAAACGAGTTGGCTAAAACAATTGAGATCTTATATATTCCAAATCAAACAAATCGTTGCATAAAACAATATTTCCACCTTTCTAGTCGATGGATTTGCTAGCAAATAAATCCTACAAAAGACAATACTTGTGTGTTGTTTAAAGTCAATATAAACGGCTTATTTAAAGAGTTAAGCATAAGTCAACATTTTGGATCATGCCTTTTTTTGGTCCTTTTAATAGGCTTTTTTTGTAAGACTGTCTGGCGGAACAGAATATTAAGACGGGATAAAAAATACTCCATTCGTCCCAAAATTATAGTTATGCAAATATTATCCCAAAATTACTATCTCCAGCTTGCATCATATGAGACGAGCACGATAACATGTATGAATGAACAATGGCGGACACGTTAAGAGGCGGGGGTTGTGCAAAAGCCCCTAGAATCAAATCAAATCTTATGAAATTGTTTTTTTTTTTAATTTAGAAATCAAAATTTGAAAAACAGAGTCCCTACAAAGGGTTTTTTCTGCGTCTTACCCCTGTGCACGAATGCACACACATACGCACATATAAGAGACCCAAAGATCCCATCCTAATTCTTCATCATGAGAAGTATTAATGAAGTTACGGCTCAAAAGCATGCTACACAACTTTTTCCCTTCAAAAACCATTTTTGAGTAATTGAATACAATGATGGTGTGGGGTTGGTGGGTAGGTAGGGCACCACCAGCTTCAACAATTATATCAAAAATAGGACAACAAGCACATTTTAATTTATATTTTTTGGCCAAACTAACACATAAATTGTCACTCATGTTCACAACTTAATGCTACTTCATTCCTCACCTGTCATGGTGTAATGAATTTAAAGTTTCATCAAACTAGTAATGAAAGAAGAAAGATCCATGAGATGCTGTACGTACCTGATGAACCGCTCTCACACACAAGACGGTGATGATGGTGTGTGTGTGTGTGTGTGACAACTGACGGTGAGAGATGCTCGTAGGTCCAGCAACCGCAAACAACCACAATCACTTTGGATTCAAGTACAAGATTATGCAATATAATTATGTTGGGGAGGTGATCTCAATGGAAAATTGAAATCACAACAGATAAAAAAGTTAACAGCAACATTATTAAAAAACAAGAAAAAAACAACTATCAATTCCAACTGTCCATTCAGTTTTTTGAATGTGGGCTTATCTATCTGTTGCAAAGTATCTTATTAACTCAATGAATTGCTACTCAATAAGGACAAGATTTGGGGACCTCTTACTGATCACCGGGCCAAACCACTCAGCTGAATTTGCCCGACATGATATCTAGTCTTGTTGATATCGTATTTAATTTCCTCAGCAACAAAATTATATTATCCTGCCTCAAAAGTCTCGGAGAAACATACAGTGTTCTAGTAAAGTTTCAGTTGCGAAATACCTTCTAAACTGGACTTCTGCTGTATGAACGAGGCTTCATTTCGTAACCTAACATTTTGCATGTCCCATACAGAAGAATTTCCATCAAAACTTCTTTTACAATATCAGTTGGATTTTTATATAAACTATAAATTTCTACCTGTTTTCAAGAGTGAGAAGAATTAATTACCTTTTTTAGCTTTAAAACCATGACTGGTGGTCCTCAAAGTAACTGACTCCCTGACACTTCCCTTTTGTACAAACTACAATAGTACAATGTAAAAATGAAAACATGATTCTGGGAAACTGATACAAGAAGAGTTGATAGAAGTGCAGTACAGAAAGGTTGAGTAGTTTTAATTACTAAATAATGTGATTTAAGTCTTTCAACCGATATATGTAGTAATTTAATCTTAATCTTTTAAGTGCTTTTATATCTAACCAAAGAAAGAAAAAAAAGGAAATAATGGAAGAAGGATAACAAGATAGGCTTATATCTTAAATAATTGTAACGGGAAAGATTCGTTAAGGACTTAGGCCTGTTTCCCAAATACACTCAGGCCAATATTCCATTCAACGAATGTAGAATAAATAAAAACGTTCCAGAAATAAGCATACAGACTTTATGATCAGGCAAGCAAAAAAGATGAGAGTTTTACCTTCTATATTACTTCTGAACAAAAGAAATTAATGTATTCCAGTAGGTAGTCATCTTTGCCCAGTCCTCGTTCTTTGTGGATAGATGTAAAACAAAAGCAAGCTCCGTATATAGCAGCTCATCATCTTTCTCCCTATCAAAATTTAAAGAAACAGAACAATGATAATGTAGATAAATATGCTCAAGGCAGCATATGATGATCTGCTACTTTGTTTATATTGATGAAACAATATATGCTAAATCTGAGTAATAGCACTCTTACATAAAAGATACGTTAGGAAAATGCAGCGGGTCAAAAAGTAATGAAATTAATGACATGAACTGGAGGCTCGCTGTGTGAGGCTTGAATCTGTTTCTAATATCCCACCTGTAAAAGCAAATATTGATGACATCTGGCCATGGAGATCAAATGAACTCTACAACATGGCTGTGTTTCAGTCGAGGCCGTCCTTTATCAAAGTAATCCGCACTCATAGAGTGATCCTATAACAACATTTAAATATTTGAATTGGTATTACTAGAGGTAAACTCAAGTGGTTAACAGCAAGATGATAGCCACAAAAAAAAAAAAAGTCGTACTAAGAAGATATAATCAGCAATGATATTGAGTTGCATCCCAGTTTTTTGAATAAAATGTTGACAAAGGAGCATTCATTTCATGTCAAGAAGATTATCAATAAAAGTAGAAGCTATATACAATCAAAAAATTGACCATTTCTGAGAACCCAAATTCTATCAAATGAACAAGTTGGTAAGAGCAGTCAACGGAACTAGCTACTTCAGCTTCTAGCTGTATAATCAATGACACCAATTTGGTTATGTAGAAAAATGAGCCTGCTTTCGAAGTGTTTTCATTAGTTACCAGCTTCCTGAGGCACTTAACCATCCCAATTGAGTCAGTAAAAGCTTTTCTAGCAAATTCTTGGCAAGCTCCACTACACAAAATTTCGCTAAGTAATTCTTATTTCTTCACTAAGGGTCCCATCATTTTTTGTTGTCATTTTGATTGCTCTGTGAGGCACGAATATCTGGTGCAAGTCCACTTGTCTTTCCTTCACTTGCAACTGTTCCTTTTTCTATAGAAGTCTTGCCTACGGACTCATTCAGAGTATTGTCTTGTTCAAGCTGAGCAGCTCGCTTTTGCAAAATCTGATCTTCTCCTCCTATTTTTGCGGCGTCGTCTGCTTGCTTCTTAGAATTTATAACGAAATCCTTCACTGTCACCTCGAGCTTATCTAGTCTCTCTTTCACCTCCAAAAGCTCTGGATTGGATGCTACTAATGCTTTTTGTTCAGCAGCCTTGAGCTCCATCTCTTTTGCTTGAGCTTCAAACTCAGCTTGTTTCTTTTGTTCCAATGCCTGAAAACATAATCCACGGGACCCAATGGAAAAACAAAGCATGAGAATTTCACACCACATAGCCAGATCTGAAACACATCACATGGACTGCTTTGGAGGATTATTCACATGCATTTTATATTAAATTTATGCATGAATATGATTTTGTGAGCTATCGAAGATTATTGGTGAGGTAATAGTCTCTCCTTTTCAATTTAAGAAAATTCTGCAACAGTTAAGTGCTAACTGAATTACACAATTATACATTATCCCCCAGAGTTGTTTTTCTACACCTAATAATTCACATAAATTAAATGCTCATTTTCGACATTTTATACTGAACCAGGCATTATTTTGCTTGCTCGAGAAGATATCGCATATCAGAAGAGTATACCATCTTCACACAAGCCACCCACATATCTTAAAGAAGTATAAGTAGGTACCCTTAAGAAAGAACGACCTGCCAAACAGATATACAGCTATACACACACAGACATGCATGTACATATGTGGGTGTGTAACTTCAAAAGGACAAAGTATCTAAAGAAATAATCCTTTGAACTCTCAACCAACAAACTTAGTTATGAAATCCTGCAGCACCAAGAAAACCAAGACTTGAACTAATCTATTATATTTAGAAATCTAACAAAGCCAGCACCATCAGGTTAAGAATGTGCTGTGAATCTGTGATATACAAAAATAAACTGAAAGCCAATCGCTTAATAGAATCTCTTTTTCTCTGATACTAACTCAAGAAAAACCAAGTTACCTGAGTCTTTTTTTATATTACAATCATATATTAGTATCTGCAAAGAGCAACCCGTTAGGAGGTTACATTTACAAAACTCATTTTACTGCCAAGTCCAATAGCTCATGATGTTAAAACTTTATCATGTATCATTGTCAAAACAAATCTTTTTTCGACTGAGGACAAAACTTCCTAAATTTCGTCTGAATTCTAAATTTCTCATGGCTTCACCGAATCTAATCAAGATTGAGTAAAAATGTGGAATTTTACAGAGAGCAATCAGAGAGCTTATCCTTTTCCCTAATCCCTCAATAATTCAGGCACTATAAAACACAAACAACAGTCTTTCCAAATTAAACTCAACAAAAATAATTGTGAGTAAGATCCTTACAAGCATCAAATTCAATGAATTTTCCGTACTCAGGATCGGTTGGTGTAAGGGTTGATAATGAGAGGTCAAAATGCATGAATGTACACGTTTTTGAATGATAAAGACATCCAATTATTCAAAATGGTCGTGGCTAGCTTTTGAGAAACTAGTTCGTGAACATTATTCCATTAAGAAAGAAAAGAAAAGATATCACCAAACTAGGCGAGTACTCAAACGTGCTACAGTATCTTCCTAATGCCATAACAGAAAATTAGAAAATTATCTGATCTACTTGAAAATCCCAACTAGAATGGCAGTGATGCAAAACATATGCAAAAGCATAGTTGTGACTTTGAAATAACAAGAAATCTGAATTCTCCACTACTAAACCACATAAATACTTCTATATCATACATAATCCCACGTTTTCTGGGAACACAATGATGTGATGATCATTTAAGGAGGAAAAAGCCGGACATTAAAAAATGATAAAATAACATAATATCTAAAATCATACCGCATCCATTTTTTTCATTTCACCGCGGGCATACTGAGCAACAAGATACACAGCTGACACAGAAATTCACAGAAATCATCATTAACCTACCGAAAACGACACCCAACTAAACGTCGTAACATAAATGGAAAAAATGCTCTTTGGATGAATAAAACGTGGTACCCAACGACGGCAAGCAAGCAAAGAATAGCTGCACCAGATGGAAATCCAACCTAAAAAGCATTAAAAACTCAAAATCAGCTAAATCAATTCCACTGCGTAATGAACTATCCGTTCCACAACACGCCAACTGATCGACGTAAAGCCTGACCGAGAAAGTGCGGAAAAACAAAAAAGAAAGAAAGCTCACCCGAACTTCTTCTTCTTGGGAGGGTCGGAGAAGAGGATTTTTGCGGCTTCCATGAAATCGAGATTCTCAAGAGCTTTGTATTGCTTATCGTATGTGCTCAACGATGGGGAAGAAGTAGACACATCGCGGCTGCCGCCTCCGCCGGCGGTGGTGGGTTTGTTATTTCCGGCGGCAGAGCAAAAGGGCCGGCTCTGGTACTGTTCGACCCGGTTCCGACATGGAATCCGATTCAAAAGCCTCTTCCCCGCTAGAATTCTTCTCATGATCTTGCGCTCAACATTCCATTTACCATCGATGGAGATCGGAGTGTCAAGCGTGTCAAGCGTGAAGTGGAGTTGAGTTCATTTCGATTAATGGGCTAAGTTTGAGTTAATCTTCTTCTTGGGCTCTTTCGTTTAGGCCCAAATTGAGAATCTAAGACTAAGTTGGTTCGCAAGAAGCCCATTAGCCAACCATCAAGTTTTCAAAACCATACTCATTTTTTTCAGATTCTATTATTTTTTCTTACAATATAATCAATTTTTTTTTGAATTATGCATATAATTTATAAAAAGGTTTTCTTTTTTTCTTTTTACACTTTTCAAATCCTTGTTCATATGATTTATCCATAGTAGATAATATAAGATGAACACTTTATTAGTAGAGTTGGTAAAAATGGTTTGATCGGTCCAACGAGCTAGCTCAATTTTAAATGAGATTGGGTTATCTCGGGTGTGTCCGGCCCGAATTCTCATTGTAGCCCAAGCTTCTAGTCATAGACAATTATCAATTTATAGTTCACTTATATGTAATGTAAGCCTTAAATCATATAATGTGTTCCAATAATTTTAAATAAGCCAACACAATTTTCAAATGTGTGTATTTCATCGAAATAATGAGTCACCATTGATATCGACACATTCAAGATTGCCCAATGTTCGGGACACTGCCAAAAATATATAATCTAGTGCAACTACATAATATATAAATACGAGTTAATATCATTTCTCATTCTTTTGCGCAATTTGACATGCAATTATAATCTCCGACCGTTTAGATTGAGAATTCTTTAGTCTTGCAAGTTGCAATTGGATAATGTTAATTCTGATTCTACTTGATTTTAATATAATTTCCCTTTCGAAAATAAAAATAAAAATCTCCATCTAAAAGAAATTTGAAAATCAAATATTGTTTATGCAATATTCCTATAATAAAAAAAAAAAGTATAGATATAACATACATACACTCCCACTGTATCTCATAATGATTAATGAGTGTACGTTACTTTCTCCAAGGAGAGAAATATTTTTTAAATTTGAAAAAGAGAGAATTGGATCACACCAGCTCACATTCCAACCAATCACCTCTTCCTCTTTTTCCCCTATTTCCCTCAAAATGCTTCAACCCCCCAATAAATCTCTTCAAAATTCTGCAAATCCTACATTTGATTTTTGTAGTTAACCTCTACGTCCGCCATTGTTTGCCACTGCGTCACATTTCCAGTTCAGCTCTCCTCAATGTTGATATCAGCATGAAAGCTGAATCACATTAATACAGTATTTATCAGTAGATTTTTCCTCTTTGGTTTGGGATATCAAATTTTGATTGATTCTCGCAATGTTATGCGGGAAAAGTCCGGTTAAAAGCGGTGGTGGATCGACGGCGGCGGTGTATCTGAACGTGTATGATCTCACCGCCATCAATGGCTACGCTTACTGGCTTGGCCTCGGCGTCTATCACTCTGGTGTTGAAGGTCAGCTCTCTCTCTCTCTCTCTCTTCTCGAATTCATTGATTCGAAAATCAGAAAATGCATTAATGAAGCTGTTTTTTATAGAATGTAGAATCAGTCGGATTTGAAAATGATGTTTCGTCTCATATCGTATTCCAAATGTAATTCCATTTCAAGACGTGAAGTAAGTTGGAATAGCAATTGAATCACCGTTTTTGGTCTCGATCTCAAATGAGTAGCTATAGTTGAAGATTGTGATCCTTCATTAGCTGCCGCAAAACCAGATCTAAACCCAACCAGCACATGCTTAACAGAATTATTGGATTTTTCATAATTTCTTTTTGGTTATTAAAAAAAGTATAAATTGGCAGTTCATGGAGTGGAGTTTGCATTCGGAGCGCACGAGTATCCAACAACAGGAATTTTTGAAGGAGAGCCAAAGCAATGCGAGGGATTTACATTTCGTAAGTCTATCTTGATTGGATGGACTGATATGAGCGCTGCGCAAGTGAAAGTTTTGATGGAGCAACTTGCTGATAAATACAGAGGAAATGCATACAATTTGATCACCAAGAACTGCAACCATTTCTGCAATGATGCCTGCATCAAACTCACCGGCAATCCCATCCCAAATTGGATCAATCGCCTCGCTAGGATTGGTCAGTCCTCTCCCCTTTTCTTTACCATCTTTGACCTTTTTTGGATGGTCGCTCACGTGTATATCGACGATGTTATGATTAATGCAGTTCGTTAGTAAATATATACCTAATATAAAGTCGAAGAATTTGTGTTATAGGAAAGAAATTGATATGTTAAGTAAGTGATGTTTGATCTTAACAGGAATTATTAGGAATAATATATAACATCAGATTCTTGATTTTATGTTAGGTTTTCTCTGCAAGTGCATCATACCAGTGAACCTAAACTCCACAAAAGTTGGACACAACAACAAAGTGCAGGACAATGTTTGTGAAGGGGTGAAGAAGAAACTCAAGAGCAGCTCGAATTCATCATCTTCTTCATGCTCCCCTCCTCCCGCTGCTGCGGCAGCTGGCAGCGGCAGCAGAAGCTCGTTGCTCACGTCGTAGCCTCTGCCGGTGGCCGCCGGGGTTCTTGAGTTGAATACAAACTAAAGGTCTCAACAGCTAGAGCAAATATTGAATGAGGGAAAATGTATGTTCCATGTTGATTCTTTGTTTTTTTTTCTCTTGTGATCTTATAATTGCTGACTGTGACAGCCCCATGTAAACTTTTCTTCTCACAGATACCCTGCAAAGCTCTGTACATGCGCACGTTGACATATTTACACACAAAAAAGGGATCTTGCCCTTCTTCGTCGACACGAGTTCAGATGATCTACTCTCGTATTTCATTTCATTAATGAATGCTTTCCATACAATGATAAATAGTCGCTCATTAGCATATTACGCGATAAAATGAAAGGCGAGATATAACCAGCAGCATTTGCCCCTTAAGCATGTGTTCTCTCTTCTAACTACTTTTCAGTTTTCATCTCAATCAAGGCACCTTTTTCTTGATTTACCTACCACCACCAAACTTTATTTTTTTCAATGTTTTCTATCTTTAGCTTGTTTAAGTCCAAAGAATACCTGCAACTGGGACCCACCTTCTACACCAACCAATCAAAGTCGACCATCACCATCAAATCTCTTCAAAATGTAATTCAGGAGCAACCCCTTACTTGGGCTAGACATGGAGAAATCATATGACAAAAAAATTATAAATAACAAGGAAATTTTGTTTGTACAATTAGAGAATGTCCTAAATCAAGACAACTGTAAATATATAACTGCATCAATAGCAGCCACTATCAGTTCGTTATGGATTTCAAGTCTTATTTGAGGTGAAGCACCAGAAGGTAAACAATCACAATCACTATCTGGGGAGCAGTAGAAACAACGAGAGCAGCCGTTATCCTGTGGTAGGTCCAATCAAGGTATCAGCAAAATGCACGGTATAGGAGCAAAGATGAACCGATGTATAAGCTTTACTTTGAGTGCATCGGTGCAGGCAACTATCAGATGTCATCAAACGGCATGAACTTAGCTTCTCTTGGATCTTATCCACTCAACAAAATTGTCCAGGATCAAGGGCCATGCATGATCTGGATCATAATTGCTAAAATCTGGAAAACTGATCTGTTACAATATCATCATCGGACATCATTAAATTAATTGCAGTAATTATATTCCTAGATTTCTGGTCAGCAAGAAAGTCATCACAGTAGTTCTAATGTCTGAATTTGTTTGCGATATAATTAGAACATCAACTTACCTCATTGCAGAACCGATAGAATCCCATCCACTGATCCATGTTAATAACCTTGTAATCGATCTGTATCTGTGATCAGCCACAGAGACCATGTATAATGAGTATTTTGTGATCATGACATATATGAGTGTGTGCTTATTCAAATATTCTTCCATAGTTCCATATATCTTTCCATCAATTGTGTTTTAACTTCTTTATATTATAGCTTTGAGCGACTTTAATATGTCCGGTGATAGACGTAAACGGGGGCTTAAAGCGCACAAGCTTTGTGCATAAACATCTTTACATCATAATAGTTACTTTCATGAGCTAAATGAAGTAGAACATGAAGGCCAGGAAGAAATCTACATCATAATTGTACAATCAACTTTTTGGAAAGTGCAAATCATTCAAACCGACAGCAAGACACTAAAATGTCATACCTTCAGATATTGATTAAGTGCATCCACTTGAGGACGGAATTGCGACCCTAGAACAAGATCCAGCAGGATACAAATGCTTTCAATGTCTATGCTTTTTTGCTTCTCCTCTGGAAAAAGTTGGGAACATACAACACACAGAGGTCAGAAAAAGGAACTAAAGCCTCAAAAAATTAGCTCAGGACATTTATTCCAAGTAACATACCAGTCAAGCAATATCTGAAGGCATATGAATAGAAGTCTATAAAGTTCGATGACCTTCTGACCTTTGAGAGAAAAAGAAAAGTTGATCAATTATAAGCACTTGAAGCACTCGTATCATCATTTAAATGCCAAAAATCACTGGAATTCAGTTTTATTTGAATATCCAGTATGTAACCATGATCCGTACCTCTTTCTCAAGATCCAGAAGTGCTTTTTTCACTTTAACTATGGTGTCAGATCTCAGTGCTTTAAGGCCAGTTCGCCACTCATCCTAAAATTCATGAGATTTGCAAATGGATCATTATTTAGAACAATGTTTTTCCATGAGATATGGTAGATGCATTTGCGTGAAAATAAATAAGATGGAGGTTTCAACAAGTCCCTCAACTTAAGATATTTCATCTTCTATATACCTCATCAAAACAAGACAGAAAAGATGTCCAACTATATCGAAATAAGTGATAGAAATTATTCTTCTCCAACTCCCTCTTTCAAGCATATGATCCGTAATTTTCCCTTGACTATACAATAGCAACCATGCAGGTAGCAACAAAGCCAAAGAGTTCAACAATTTTCAGATACACATTACATCTAATTACTAAGCACCTGTTAATTCATACCCATAGGAAATACCAAAGTTTATGGTGCTATGGTCGAAGGTGAGATCCCTAAATTCATCCTATTGAACAAAGCTTAGCACCAGACAAACCAACTATTGACGGCATATCCCTACACATCTTATAGTTGTCTTAGGCCCAAGATCTCAATGATATATGAGGATGGAGAATATTCTACACTGCAGTTATATTGAAGTTCCTAATTAAGAGAAACATAGTATTCAACTCTCCATTACTGAAGATAAAACTGAAAAAAGAAATTAGCACCATATGCCAAATAACAATTAATCTGTATGTTTAAACATCCAGTCAGTGGGAAATCTAAGTAGAATATAATTTTACAACAGAACAACTCCTACCAGGGTGAAGTATCCTTGTTTCTCCGCTTGCATTTTCCTAAAACCAATGTAAACAGATTTCAATATTTGATATAGAATGTTTCAACAGTAGATTGAATAAAACAAATACAAGAATGACTCACCAAGCAAGCATTAATATCCTCACATCTGTGTGGTCAACTTCCAAATCTGAGCACAGCGACTCAATTCCTTCTGGGCTGTTGCAAAAGATTTCAAATTAAGCACGTCCAAGAAAATACATGGGAAAGAAGAAAAATGGCGGTTCAAAAAAGGAGCCAAACTATCGAGTATCGAACGTGGCTACAGATAATAGATGGAACTTAAAAGCAACAATGGAGGGCTGAATTACAGTTGAGCTTAAACAAATTGTTACAAAAATGGTCTTCTGTTCTTTAGATACTAAGCTCATGGAACTGAAGTTCTATTGTTAGAGGAACAAAATATTCTTCTTCCATGTACATAAATAACCTTTTTTGGACCCTATGGAGAAAACTTAGGACACGGACTTGTTAGATGTGGTAACTAAAGTAAAATTATCAACTTCTACACGTAACACACCATAAGAGAAATAAATGGACAGATGGAGCTAAAAAGGACATAGGAACAGAAATTTCTAGAACAATCATAATGTAACTCTATGCCTAATATTTTCGAAGGATTGAGGAACCATTCTCTTTCAATAATATTTTTACTAATATTTCTGATACAAATTAATACTGTGAATTAATAATAGAAATTATTCCATGCCAAATATATGAAACATTTTCTTCACTCTGATCCATGATTAAAATGTAGCATAACTTTCAACCTTAAAATGTAGCATAAATGTCAACCTCCTTGGGCTTGCAACCATGAAGTTTACTCAACAAAGTACAGAGAAAGCAGAGCAAATAAGACACCAATAACAAATTACGATGCAGATTGAGGATACTTACTCAATAATACCAGAGGAACTGTTCGCATAATTATAGAAGAGGTGGTCAATTCGCTCCAGCTCTTTGGAAGCTGCTTTACCGGAAGCTGAACCAGAAAGAAAAATATTTTGCAGTAAGCAAATGAACAGAGTACAAAGAAATGGAAGCATCACAGGATGGAAAATAATAATATTACTCATATGTTCTTGCAAATTTCTTTTCCTCGATATTTATGTACTCAAGATAGCTTGTAAAAATCTACATATCAAAATTGATAAGATCCAGAAATCACTTCATGCTAAACTTACAAAGATTAGTTTCAAAATAAGTCCATATCTTTAGCTTTTGCAATCTCACTGCGTAGAAAATAAAGATATAACTATGTTTGTAGTAAGATGTATAATCTCTTCAAAGACATACAAAAAAACACATTTTCAGCAGACTAGGTATCGGAAAAATTACAGATTTTGAGCTAGCCAACAATGAGCTTTGAAAAGGCTCCAGGTTTTAGAGATCTATTGCTTTCAACTATACGATTCCCACAATGGGCTTCGTGCAACACTGATATCTACTCCTTTCTAGATCCAGAATTTTAGAGATTGTAGTAGCTTATTAGATAGATGGGATCAAAGTTGTTTCCACAGCCTATTCTCATGACAACCTACGGAAGTTACGACCTTTGTTTGCAGTAATCCAGTACCAAAGTTATCACATCATGTTTTGACCAAATTACACATTGTATCCAACTATAACTCCCACCTCTTAAAGATACAAAACTCTGTAGCTCACCAATCACTATGTTTCTTTCACTTCCACACAATCAATCATGCCAACCGACTATGGTGCAAGTTAAGTTAAGACCAACCGACTGCTTTTACTATCTTCTGAAACACGATTCAGTTATAATCAGCATTATAAACGAAAGTAAAGAGCATTACCACCAACCAAATCATGCAAGCGATGAGAAATTTCATGTATAACTAAGTCAACTTACTCCAATAAATTCTTGATGCATAATCAGAATGTGAAATAAGTAAAGGCAAGCAATGGACATTGTTCATTGTATCGCAATCATCGGCGACTTTCATCAGCATCTCAAACACAATCACTCACAAAAGCATTCAAACTTCAAATAATCAAATCACACAACCAATTACATTCCAATTCCACTTCCATTATTGTAAGAATCTACTTGCCCCCATATATCAGCACCCGATTAACAAATTTTTGTTTTGGGGTTAATATCAACATGATCAATAATGTAAAATCAAATCTCCTAAAAATAATTCTACACAACATAGTACGTATAAAAGTATAGTACTACTACATATATATATCAACATCATAACAAAACAATTAAACTTCAAAAACACCCAAAATCCAAGCAAAAGACAAAACCTGCGCGAAAAAGATCCACCGTTGATGAAGTGCCGGAAGACATCGAATTTGCGGAGCCTTTTTTCGATGAAGTACGAGGCATATTTTCCAATTACTATCTCAAAAAATCGCACAACAAAAGAAATTCAATAAATTTTCACAGAGAATTGCCCCTTTTCTTTTTCTTCGACAAGAGAAAAAGAGGGCGTCAGCAAACAGAGGAATCTACTGCTCTAAAATCTCCAGAAAGCGAAAATTGAACATTAAACATTTTTTTTAATATTTCTAATATTTAAACAAAAACCTTCTCATCTATTGAGGAATTATTTGAATAAAGGAGTAATTTTATTCTCTATTAATTTCGTTCCGACAGATTACGACTTAATCAGAAAGATTTTGTATTCTTATCTCTTAGGGCATCAACAACGCGAGCCTTATGGTATGTCTGTCTCGAAAGGAACGCACGTGGGATGAGTTGCGAGCAATGTTTTAAAAACCGGATCAGTGAGCGAACCGACGAAGCTATCGGTTCATGGTTCAACTGGTCGGATCGGTTAGACCACTGGTTGAACCGGAATACTGTAGCAAATATAT
>JAYDZE010463674.1:0-16108 GCA_034509125.1 Monilaria moniliformis
TGCGAAAATTGTTGAAGTTATGATATAATCGGCTGATTTTAAAACTTGTGGGACTGACCATAATTTGACCAAACTTGATGGTTTTTATGGCAATTTGCCCTAGTATAAATCCCCTTATTTCTGCAGAAGCGTTGCCCCCACGCGCTCTTGTGTTCCGCCGTGTTGCACTCGCCGCCAAACAGACTCGCTACTCTGTCTAACACTCCTTCATTTTAGTCCTACCTTTCTGTGCCTTTCACACGATACAATGAAATTGATTTTTGGGATTTCATCATGCCTAGAAACATTTTAAATTGTAATTATTACACATACACACATATATATATATACATACATAATTTGAAACAAAAATAATTTTGTCTAATTTGTAAGGAAGTGTTGCATTCGGTTAGTTTACACTTAATTAGTGTGAGATCACTCGATATTGAATTAATGCTAAGTTATTTGTAATAATTTTGTTGTAAGAGTCGGAGCAAGACTAAAAAATAAAACTAATTCTACGTGGCACAGTTCCGATAAGTATTGGAACGAATCCATCCAACTGAATAACATATCATAGGACTAAGTTTTGTCTGATCCATCAAACCAAATACTTTCTTAATTGTAGTAAAATATGTCAGTCACCTTGTTATAATCATCTCAATAACAATATTTTCGAACTTTCTCAATTTTCTTTGAGGTTAATTACTATTTGCTGACAAATAGTAATATATACTTTCTTATCTTATTTTCACCAAGTAGTAAGGGTATTCATTGTAGTTGAAACAAAAAACTCATTGCCTATGTGCCACATCAATAACTATCAAATTTTGAAAAATCTCCAACTTTTCTCTACTATAATAAAACCTCAAATACACTATTTTGTGGATACCATTTGTCGTAACTCTACTTTTCAACATATCCACATATATGTGTATATACGTATAATTTATTTATTTTTTGTAATTATGCTTTAATAAAATTAAATTAATTAAATGAAAAAAATAATTTTAAAAATTAATATTCTATAATTTAGAATTAATTTAATTTTGGGAAAATAAAAAAAATAAATTGAACCAAGTGATAATATAAAATTGAAATTGCTACAACACGATACTTAAAGAAAAAGAAAAAGTTAAAGTTAACCATTTAAAAAGAAAATCGAAAGAAAAAGAAAAAAGCCACCTTCGTTGTGCGCGGTGAGGCGCGCGTCCGTGGCACTGCACGTCGCCCATCGCCTCCCGTGGGACCCACAGGTACATAAAGAATCGGGTAGCACACTTGCTTGCTGCCAATGCCAGAAATCCCACCCCAAAAATTCCCTATAACAAAATTCCAATTTTTAATTTTTTTGAATTTAAAAAATCCACTGTAATGGGTGCTCGAAAGATACTTGCTCATAATTCATAAACAATGTGTAGGAATTAAAAGGTACTCGTGTTTGTTTTTTCTAAACCGAATTGAATTATTTTTGTCTACTCGATTAGGAGTGAACAGATGAAATGTGGCGGTAGCCATATTGGACAAATTTTGGTAAAATTGAATGGCGTAGACGCAAAATGATTGAGTCTAATAGCTGAATATACACATATGGTATGGGACATTTTTTAATCTTTGTGTGGCTTTGAATTTGGACTATGTTATCTTGTTACAATATGCGAAACTTCTTGTGAATGAGAAGTGAGGTTCCAGGAAAAGTACAAAAAGTTGTAAATTTAATCATGCAAAAATGGAGTCTAGTGAATGTCCATTACATTAACCTCATATTCCATTTTTTATACCAAATTTACGGTCAATTCATACTTGCCTCCAACATAATAGGGTCTAAAATTGATTTAGATGGATAATATATTTTTTGGACTTGGATGGATAATAGTCAAATTAGGTAGACTAGAGAAAAGATAAATGTATATAAATTGTATGCATAATATCTTTCAATTTTATATTGAACTGAATCGATTTTATTTAATTTAGTTTTATTACTAATTATATTTTTTTTACTAAACTGTCTTTATTATATTTTTAAAGATATGATTGAAAAATTGATTTGATATATCCTCCAAACAGAGCCACAAAGATAACGTATAACCCACACAGTGTTATCAAACCCTGTCCATTCACATATGATAAATTCACATAATTTCCAATTTGATTTGGAGATAAATATGTAGATATCTAATGAAAAAAAGTTAATCTTTTTCCTAAATTATTTTAGAAGGGTAAATATGTAATATATTAATTTATTTTAAATTATATAAGATTTTTAAAGTGATTTTAAATGTAAAATATCTAAGAAGACCAATTATGTATGTATAATTTATATACATTTATCGCTACCCATAATGCTAAAAGCTCGGGTATAACCAAAACAATAATAACAATATTATTAATAATATAATCAACTCAAGAAAATATATATTGATGATAATAATAAATGTCAGGCTATTTATGGATTAATGAACCTCTACTATTTAGCCTTGCTAAGTCGAGTCATGTGTTAGGGTTTATATACTAAAAAATATAATTGAAGAGAATTCAATATTGTCATATGCTTTGTCTTTTTTGGTTATTGATACTTATTTTTTAGCATATAATTATAAATTGAGCAAACAGGTCATTCTTCTATATTATATACTGAATGATGGATCCATGATTACATAAGATCTTTCAATTGGTTCCTTATAGAAGAAAATCATATCCACAACTTAGATAGATATGGACAAACTATCGTAAAGTGTTGCAGTATCAATACAAAGTCTTGCGCCTATCTTGACCGGCTTATAACACTAGTGTGGTAAAAACACTGAAAATAGATTATAGTGAGATAGTATTTTCTTGCTGTGTAAATAAAGTATGAGGTTTTGGTGATTTATAGTTTCTTAATATATATAGTAACATTGAGCATTACGGTATTGGCTATGTCTGGGATTCTTTTGTTATGTTTTCTGTCTATATACGTTGTAAGTGGATTATATTAGAATTGTGCGAATTAAATTCAAATATCATCCTATAAAATCCTGATAGTAGGAGATTCTTCAATGATTCCCCAGCATCATGCGTCAAAGGCATATACTTTGAGTGATATGATCAATTAATAAAATACGGGATTGAGTATTTGAAAGATAAGATGATAAAATAAACATTATATTAATTAGTCCATCAAAATAAATGGTAGGGATGGTTATTCGGTTAGTCGGTTATCGGTTAACCGATAACCAAAATTTTTGATTTCGGTTCGGTTTCGGTTAGTGTTTAAAAAAACATCGGTTATCGGTTATAACCGAATAACCGATATAAATAATATATAGATATTACTGTCAGTTTTAGTACTTAAAGTGCATAGGTTGCCCAGCGGATAGAGCCTTGGTTCTCATTAGCGAGGTTAGGAGATCGAGCACTGCGCCCAACTATTCTTTTTTTTTTTTTCTCGCCCTCAACAGTCAACACTTGCCATCCCACATCGGCTAACAACAAAAGAAAAAGCAGATGTTGCTGTTATAAATAGTGGGAGAGTATTTTATCTTCTCTCATCCATTTTCCATCCCACATTGGTGGAGGGACAAAGGAAACTGAAATGGTGCCATTATAAATAATGAGCGTCATTTTTGAAATTAAGTTTATATTTGGGCTTCACTTTTATGTGTATTTTGGTCCATGGAAATTTCAATATTAGTTTTAAAATTTATTACTCGGTTAGTTTCAGTTAACTGAACCGATCAGTTAGTAGACTAACCGATTCTTTATCGGTACTAGTTTCGGTTCTTATTTTAGTGTTAAAATTTGGTCGGTTAACCGACATATCGGTTCAGTTATTAACCAAACCGACCAATTAAGCACCCCTAGTAAATGGTGAAATAATCTAAATTATTTCTATCAATTCTTCCATCACTCAAAGTAAACACCCCTAAGTATATTATTTAAATAATAATTATTTTGAAAATGAAATTACTTATGACATAATCTATCATGCTTATCACTTATTAAGTCGACACTGAAACCAAATATTTATAGTTCTAGTTATGAAATAAATTATCAACGCAAATGGTATATTAAGCAAAAATAATAATAATAATTTAAAACTAAAATTATGACCCTGTTTATGTAATCAATTCTACCTAAACTTAATTATCAAATAAAACCACAAAACTAAATTGCAAGAACGTAAACTAATGATAGTAGCAGTACCTCGCATAAGTTTGGTTGAGCTTTGATAAAACAAAATAGCAACAATTATTCCTAAATATAAGCGCAGTTTCTCCATGTTGAGGCTATGAGTCGAAGTCAATTTCTAAATAATAATTATACAAGAAAAAGCTATTCATTTGCCATAATCCACTTATTAACTATCATAATGCTTTAAGCATAAGTTGGTGCAGTTTGATTTACAGTTTTGAAATAGAAAGCAAAGAACGTTATTCTACAAATTGGTTCTATCAACTTTAAATTAGAAACGCAAAATGGCATAAATATATTCGATATAGTAATGAAAACCCCATCTCAATAAAAAATTTAAATATTGATTTGGTTTAAAGAAAAAGGGAATAAATATGGTCGAAGTAGTTAAATATCCTAGAATACAAACACACATTATCTTCCACGTGGTTTAATATTAAAAAATTCAATGAGTGGATAGCTAATTTATTAAGCTTTACAACTCATGATTTAATTACAGAAATTATCCAAAAGTCGGAAATATTATTACTATGTAGGCCATGAACGAATAAAGTATAATTATTTTCAAGTAGAAAGTGATTTTCAATTAACTCAAATAACGTCACTCGACTCGCTTCAAAATGATAATTAACAATCTATTTTGTGCCTCTCATTCTGTAAAGGAAAATATATAGTAATCACAGTCAAATTCTTTAAATGAACAATACAGTAAGTTATTATTTTTAACTTCCACGAAATTAAAAATAATAATAAAACAAATATCCATGATTAAAGCAAGGGTCTATTTTTGTTTGGGGTGGCTGGATTGTGGTGGAGGTAAAATCATCTTCCATTAGCTTTAAAAAATACACACACACACACAAGCACACTATTCCAATAATTGGACATGACATTTGGATTGGTTCATTTTGGAGGGAAAAAAAAGCACTACTTTAAGCTGCATATTTATATAAATTTAGTAGAATAATAGTGACGATGCAATTTCAAGTGAAATATATAAGGAAGAATTTTGTATTATAACTGTCCATAACATATGATAACTGTCTATAACAGCGCTGTGAATAGTTGGATTTGGGCCTTTCTATTAATGGGCTTAGCCTACCATTAAAACCAAGTTGTTAATTTGACAATTCGCATCATTAAGAGCACTCACAAGTCACAACAGGAGTAATTTTGGGGGTGGACCTCAGGCCCAACACAAGAGGGTGCGGTGCATTGCTGGTGGTCAGGCTGGGCTGTGGATCGCGCCGCAGGCCGCACTTGTGGTCCGAATTGTGGACCGCGCTAGACACACGCCTGGTCCCATAACCCAATCATGCCGCGTGGTGTACGATACGTGCGAGTAAGTTTGATTGATATTATTATTTTTAAAACGACAAGAATTTTGGCTCCCCTTTCCCATTCTATAAATATACAATATCTCCCCACTTCTTAATTTTGTAATCATTTAATTTTAATTAAATTCATATTTTCCGATTATTCGCAAATGAATTTAATTAGAATATATAAATAAAAAAATGATAAATTAAAAAAATTAAGTTAGAGGAACATGAATAATTAAGACTTGGCCTGGTTTGTGGTCTGTGAGTTGTGAGTGTTTGTGATCTGATCTAAAAAATTGACGTGACACATGAATAGTATAAATCTGATCCAAATTTGAGCCAAGAGTTGCGAGCGCTCTAAATCACTAGTCTCTCTCTTAATCAATGTTTTAAAAACCGGACCAGTGAGCGAACCGGCGAGGTTACCGGTTCATAGTTCAACCGGTCGGATTGGTCGGACCACTGGTCGAACCAGAATACTGTAGCAAATATTTATATATGTATATAATTAAATATATATTAGCCAAAAAAAATATTAAAATTAAGCAAATGATAAACAACAATTACATACACTAAAATACTCTTGTTAGGTTCCAAACTCCCAATTCATTAATCCAACAAATGCAGCTCAAAGTGGAGATAGAAAATTCAAAAACACAAATTCTGCAAAAATCACAATAACAATCAAAATGCAAAATCTTCAAAAACACAAAATCTGTGTACAAGGACAAATGGACAATCCTCAATTACAAAAACACAAATTCTGCAATTCAAAATGCCAACAATACATCCATACAAGACTACAACCCTATACAATACATCCAAACAGGTCCGACCGGCCGGTCCAAACCTGTTTTTAAAAGATTGGAAATAATATATGGCATGGCCCATATATACAACACATGATCGACAATAATACCATCAATTTGATAGAATAATTATATAGTTTCACTTCCAGAAAAACAACAATGTTATTTTATTCGTATGATGACTTTATGTAGCTTAAGAGTACTAGCGTATATTTCCTCATGAACTTGTTACAAGTGTCCGTGAACTAGCCTTGCAGTCACATCTTAGTTTCCATTTAATTGGTTGTGGATTGGTGCCCATTTTGAAGAATTTTTTTTAAGTATTAATAATACTCCCCATTTACCTTCCATTTTTAAGAGAATAAACTTTGGGATCCTTTTAATAAAACATAAAGTTCCACTTGTAGAAGTGTTGTATGTTTATTTTGTATATTTAGATACACTTATTATAACATATTTTAAGAGTAGGAGTTTAAGAAAAATCTATCTTTTTGAAAATGTAAATTTTTATAACTACTGAGATTATTTAATTTGGGGTGAAATTTGTATAACTATTATCTTTCAGAAAATAATGTATTGGATTATTCGATAGGATTTAGGGTTGTATTGTTTATCAAAATTTAGTATCCAAACTCATACACTATATATCCCACGCATGTTTTAATTTCTCATACATAGACATGGTTCACAATGAATCTGACTGATATTTCAATGCATCTCTCACAATTTTTCAAGGTTGGAAATGACAAATTTTCAAGGTTGGAAATGACAAAAGGATCTAGTATGAGACGCGCGGCCTTACAACGCATATCTTCTCCAAAACTAGATATAGAATCTTCCACAGAGCAACAAGCGAGCATCTCACAGTTAGAGGCGGGTACGCCTTTAGAGCCAAATGCATACAGATACAGGGGCAGATGCACCTCCTCAAACACAACCCGATAATGAGCCTAATGAAGAGCAATATGGTCGCAAGTATATAAAGATACAGGGGCAGATGCACTTCCTAATGAAGATGCACCTCCTCAGACACAACCCGATAATGAGCCTTTATTGAATGATTGATGGGTAGGTTGTTACCTTCTAGAGTTGCGGCTGAATTGTGTAACTCTGCTTTCAAGAAAACTGTGGACCCGAACGGATACAGCCAAATGACACTGTCCGATGAATACTTGGGTATTTATTTGGAGGAGTTTAGGGTAAGTGTGTTGTATATATTTTTTTGGCATTATGTTTTATATTTTTTTAAATTTACTAACTTTATTAAATGTTTTTTTCCCAGAACATGACTAACATCGGGGCTTGCTATGAAGCCACCGTAAAAGAATTTTGGGTGAAGAAGTGCAAAACTAGATACGACGACTACATAAATTATATGAAGCATAATATGAAAAAGCCCCTCTATTTCACAGATGAAAACTGGAAGACTTATACCGACAACCGGAAGAAGCCGAAAGTCATCCAGAATTCTACGAGGTGCTCCAACAATCGGAATCGGAGACAGGGACAAGAGAATGCTCCTACCACACATAGTGGCGTGTCAGTTTCCTTCGCCTACACAACAGAAAAAATGGTAAGTTTACTTTTCTTTTTTATTTTAATTTCTTTTATTTTTTATTGTTTAGTTTTTTTTTTCTTTTCTTTCAGGCGAAATAGATTTCTGGAAACCGTCCTCATTTTTGGCAAGTCTTTGAAAAGACACACAAATTCACCAAAAAGAAGGATTCACAGGGAATTATGTGTTCACAGCGCGTGGTGGATATACAAGTAAATACTGATACTCATTTTAAATTCTTTAACAATTATTTTTATTAATTTTAATTAAAATGTTCTTATGGTTTTTTTTTTTCAAAGGAACGAGTAATAGCAAGAGCAGATGAAAGACGTGCTGAGGGATGAGAGCCCCGACCTCGATTCTATTTTTTTAGTGGTTGCCGGGCCTCAAACGAAGAGAAGACAAATTCTCGGAGCTGGACAGGCGAACGAACCTCTACTTCCCCTCAGTTAAAAGCTCTTCTAGTTCTGCAAGCCGGTCCAGCGGAGTTGATACTAGCCATGTCGATGAGCTCGTTGACCGTCGAGTAGAGAAAATTCGGCGACAGTTCGAGTCTTAGAACCTGACCATCATGCACAAAATGGAATAAATGGAGGTCCGCTACCAGGAAGAGAGAGAAGCACGAGTGGCTTGCTACCGTGAGAAGAGGGAAGCGCAGGGGCGCGCCATCGAGAAGAAAGGGCACGACAGGATGAGCAATCCCGGATGTTGGCTGCCCAAGTTGCTCAGACGTTCGAGCTAATGCAGTAGAGCAGTCAAATAGATCTGATACGATTACAAAAACAAAATAACTCTATCAACAAAATTAGGAAGAAATAAATTAGTATGCTTCGGTTGTAACTATATTTTATATTATTAATTATAAAAACTTTCTTTTATTTCAAATATGAATTTTATATTCAATAATTTGTAAAAAAATAATTTTATAAATATTTAAAAAAAAATGTATCCAGTAAAGCATACCGAGCACCAACCGTGCTTGGTAATGTTTTTAAAACTACAGTTTCCAAGCACTAGCAGTGTTAGGAAACGCTCCGACTTACTGAGCACTCTATGTCCTCGGAACTAGTGAGTCTACCGAGCACAGTGTGTGCTCGGAAGGAGATCTAATCACCGAGCACATTGTGTGCTCGGCAACAGGCTTGGTCGTTTGTGCGTGGTCGTAACTATTGCCGACCACTGCCTGTTCTCGGCAATGATGATATTTTCCAAGCACCTCAAAAATCTACCGACGAACTGTTTATCGAGCACTAGGCGTGCTCGGTGAGTACTCGGAATAGGTCCATTACCGACCACATCTTACGCGTTACCGAGCATAACCGTGCTTGCTAAACATCATTTTTTTAGTGTATATAACTGTAAATGGAGTGGATTCATGAACACATTGAGTAAGCACTTGACCTTATAGAAATTTTAATGAGGTAAGAGCTGACACGTTGACTAAGATTGTGATTTTAGAGAAGTTGAAGCTTTGTACAGTTGCAACTAGCTTTGGAACTCCGCATAATTAAGGTGTGATGATTATATGGAAAGTCAGTTTATAGATGTGAGAATGTTATAGTGCCTAAAAAAACTATAAAGCAAACAATGCCAGCGACCACACAAGAGTGAAATCTCTTACTTGACAGTGCTTCTAGACATACACAGAAATGATTGGTAACAAATTCACAAATATTTTTCTTGTATTCGTAATTACTAAGTGCTTACATATTTTATTCTTTGAATTGTGGGTTTTTTTTTACACCATAGCCGATATGGCCTTGACTTCTGTGCTTTTATTGTTTTGGGTTCAAAATTCTTCCTTACCAATGAGTTTAGATGGAAAACATCGGATCGATCCGCGACACTATTCTTATCAATTTGTGGAATTACAAATGCTGTCAATTTCAATTTAGTATATAGTATATATTTGGTACATATATATATACACACACATATATATTCTACTGAATTTATAAAGTTACTGCATTTAAAAGTGAAAATAATTGTACTTGGAAAAAAAATAAAATTAAATGAAATTTTTTTGCCATTCATGAGATTTGAACTAGGTGTTGCACTCATCTCCTAATGAGATACATTCAACATAAACCTTCACAATCAAAGAGTTGAAAACAACTCTCTATTCTCACAAAAAATGATTTTTTATTTAAATCTCTCCATATGATGGCAAACCCGCACAAGGGAGACATAGCGCCCGGCAGTGCGCAAGCACGCACATGGGAGAAATGCCGCAAACGCGCGCCAGCCAGGCACGCGAGCGCACAAACACCCAGCCATGCGTACCCGACGCAGCATGGATAGAAGATGGCTGACGATAGAGTTAGAAGAGTCCTAAAGTTAGTAGAGTCCTTTATTTATGCTGAGTCAAGATTATCTCCTTAAGAGATAATCCTAGGATTTATCTTTATATTTTATCCTTATATTTCAGATTGAATCTATCTTCGAGATTCATGTTTATCCCTTGTAAGAAGATAGCTCAATCTCTTCAAAAGATATCAGCCTATCTTCTAGGTCTAGATCGAGTTCTAGTATTGTTAGGAGTGTCGATTGTAACCTATATAATCCCCTCTTGAGGTTAGAAAGAGGGTATGCAAGATTAAGGGTAATTAGCACGAGCTTGGTATTTGCTCCGGTTGAGGTCTCGCAAAAGGATACGGGTTCTCCTTAGTCCTACACATATTTGGTCCATCGATTCTCAATAATATTTCCTACTTTATTCATTGCCCAGCCTAATTCAATTATCGCACTCATCCCACACCCATCGCACACTTACCGCACGGCCTCATCGACGGCCATCATTCGGGCGAACACAGGCACATCTTGCACTAGTCCCGTCCACGCCTCTTTACTAGACATGAAATGGTGTGGTGAACGTGCTCGTCATGGCACCACTTACTATCGTCGAACGATTAGAATATGTCGAGAAGAGCTTGGACACCATGATGTCCCAACTGTCGGCCATCATGATCTTTTTGGACGAATACAACCGATAATTACACGACCTCGGCACATTGGTAATACCGGACCGCCCCGTCAACTCGCTACAGGCCGACGCACCGCCAGCAGCCGCCCCGGTCGCACGCACTCCGCCACAACCAACCCACCCAGCACCGCCTCCACCAACATCCACGCCACCGACCGCTCTCCCTACGGCCATCCCACGCACCAACACCCCAGACGGTCCAGTTGCCACTTCCTCATCGGAGTGCCAGCTTCGCGCCCTACTTGCCAACTTGGATCAGGACCTCCAGTGAAGGTTTGTCGAGATCAGTGAGATCTCGGATGACTCAACACCACACCCACTACCCACCGCCACTCATCCATCGGGCCCCGCAACCGCATCCCGCCCAGACTCGGTTCTATTAAGTTCGAAGGTTTTCTTGTTACAATCCTTTATTATCTCTACGTTTAGATTCCTCTTGTCCTATTTTGCAAACTCGCATATTTTCCTTCCCACTCATTTACTCTACATCAATTGGTGGGGTGAACGATGGTTAACACACGTAGCGGCGATTCTTGCCTCGACAATTTGGAGTAGGTAGTGGATGAACTTCTTATCTAGACCCAATCCTTGGAGTCCAAGCTGGAAGTCGTTCATCAATTCGTCATCGACTTCCAAAAATCACGGGCTCACGACGCTTCCAACTCAGACGTCTCGGCTGCCCCAAATCCGTTGAAGCAACATCCAATCTTAGCAAGGGCACGACAGTGACCCAACTTTCTCCCACGGCCTCCTTGGCCTTACCAACGTTTGACAACACCGATGCCCTTGGTTGGCTTGCCAGCGCCAACCATTTTTTTATGGTCAACAAGACCACCAAGGACAACCGCATGGACCTCGCACTGATCGCCCTTGCTGGATCCGACCTCCCATGGATCCAAATATTACGACGACGTCGCCCCTGCCTTACATTGGACCAGTTCGCCACCGCACTCGTCATCCGATTCGGGGATAACACCTCTCGCGATGGCTATGAAGCGCTGGCCGCAACAAAATAGCTAGACTCCCTTGCCGACTATATCGCAAATTTCGAATCCCACCTGGCCCAATTGTCGGACCATTCCGATCGTCAATTTTTGGGATTTTTTCTCGTCGGCCTGAAACCGCACCTCCGCATACAATTGCGCGACCCCAATATATACAGCTATTCCGACTCGGTTCAAATGGCTAAATACCTAGAGTGGATGATTCAACCAACCTCAGGGTTTATTCGCGCACCATCGCCACCAACTGCCCCCTTCTCGCCTAGTCCATCCTCCACACCACCATACTCCCGCACAATCAAACCATCACATTCTTCGGGTTCCACAAGTTCCCCGGGAGGGGCTCGCTCCGGCAGACGTTTCCGCCACATGCCCGCAGATGAATACCGCTGGCACGTCGCCGCCGGGATTTGTGTTCGCTGCGGTATGAAATACTCACCCACACACCGTTGCCCTCCCCACAATCTCCAGGTCCTTATTAAGGGCGAGTCCGAAGAAGACCCAACCGACCAAAACGACACCACGGACGACCAATGCCCTACCATCGAGCTGGACAATGATGGTATGCTCCATACGCTACAACTTTCGGAATTATCCTCTCATGGTTTTGATGTCTACCACACGATGCAAAAAGAAGGGCGCATTCTCTCGTCCAGTGTCCGCGTAATGATCGACAGCGGTGCCAGCCATTGCTTCATCTCGGCCCAGGTCGCTAGCCGCCTCCAATTACCCACCATTCCCAACACTTCTTTTTCCGTCCGATTAGGCGACGACACATGTGTCCGCAGCTCCGGCCTTTGCATGAACATCGCCCTCTCTCTTTCTGCCAATAACTTCTCGATCTCTTGTTAAGTCTTTCCACTGTACAGTGTCGATGTGATTCTCGGGATATCTTGGCTCGCAACTTTAGGCGATGTCAAGGCTAATTGGTGCATATTTATTATGGAATTCACGCTGGCTAACAAACCAGTCAAACTCTGCCGTGACCCGGCCCTCGTCCACCGAGAATGCGCTAGTTTCGAAATTCACTCCCTGGCAGCATCCGAAGATTGTTGGATGCTTTGGGCCATGGAACGTGAAGACTCCACCGACAACCCCGGCCTTGACGAGGAGCTCCACAACTCCCAACATTGTAAACTACAAACCCTTCTCAATCAATTCCTGGCGGTTTTGTCCCCACCCTATTCTCTACCCCCACATTGCCCAACAGACAATCACATCAACCTCCAAGATGGTTCGCAACTTGTTTCTGTAAGACCCTACCGCTACAACCACCTCCAGAAGGACGAAATGGAACGCCTAGTAGCGGAAATGCTGGCCTCCGGCATTATCCAACCCCGCACGAGCCCATACTCCAGCCCCGTTCTCCTCGTCCGCAAGAAGGACGGCTCTTGGCGTTTCTGCGTCGACTACCGCGAACTCAACAAACGCACGGTTCCTGACAAATATCCGATCCTAGTCATCCAAGAGCTCTTGGATAAACTACATGAATCTCAATGGTTCAGCAAGCTATATCTCCGCGCCGGGTACCATCAAATCTGTTTCCGGGCTGCCGACGTTCCAAAAACAGTCTTCCGAACTCACTCCGGCCAATAAGAATTTCTCGTAATATCATTCGGCCTCACCAACGCCCCCGCTACATTCCAGAGCCTCATGAATGACATCTTCCGCCCCTAACTCCGCAAATTCGTCCTCGTTTTCTTTGAAGACATCTTGGTCTACAGTCGCACATGGGACGACCACTTGATCCATCTAAAACAAGTTCTCCATGTCCTTCGTTGCAATAACCTCATCATCAACCCCAAAAAATGTGCAATCGGCAAACGCCACATCGCATATTTGGGCCATATCGTGTGTAATGACGGAGTACGGTAGTGGATGAACTTTGTATCCAGACCCAATCCTTGGATTCCAAGTTGGAAGTCGTTCATCAATTCGTCCTCGACTTCTAGAAATCACGGGCTCACAACGCTTCCAACTCGGACGCCGACGGCAGCCTCAAATTCGTTGAAGCAACGTCCATCCTTTGTAAGGGCACGGCAGTGTCCCAACTTTCTCCAACGGCCTTATTGGCCTTACCAACATTTGACGGCATTGATGCCCTTAGTTGGCTTGCCCGTGCCGGGTAGTTTTCTATGGTCAATAAGACCACCGAGTACGACCGCATGGACCTCGCACTGATCGCCCTGGCCGGACCCGCCCTCCCATGGATCCAAATACTACGACGACGTCGACCCTGCCTTGTATGGGACCAATTCGCCACCGAACTCATCATCCCATTCGGCGATAACACTTCTCGCGATGGCTACGAAGCGTTGGCCGCAACAAAACAGCTAGGTTCCCTTGCCGAATATATCGCAAATTTCGAATCCCACCTGGCCCAATTGCCGGACCTCTCCGTTCCTCAATTTTTAAGATTTTTTCTCGCCGGCCTGAAACCGCACCTCCGTAATACCAACCTCAGGGTTGAACCGCGGCCGTCGCCACCAACTGCCCCCTTCTCGCCTAGTCCATCCTCCACACTGTCATACTCCCGAATAGTCTAAACATCACATTCTTCGTGTTCCACAAGTTATCTGTGAGAGGTTCGCCCTGGCAGACGTTTCCGCCACATGCCTGCAGATGAATACCGCAGGCACGTCGCCGCCGGGACTTGTTTTGTCATCGAGCCATTCGCCACCAACTGCCTCATTCGCCGGGACGACCACCTGATCCACCTAAAACAAGTTCTCCATGTCCTTCGTTGCAACAGCCTCGTCATCAACTCCAAAAAATGTGCAATCGGCAAACGCCACATCGAATACTTGGGCCATATCGTGTCCAATGACGGAGTACGCATGGACCAGACCAAAATCTCGGCGGTCTTACGGTGGCCAACACCCAAATCCGTACACGGTGTCCGGGGTTTTTTCGGTCTCACTGGCTATTACTGTCGTTTCATTAAAGACTACGGCAAACTCGCCGCCCCAGT
The DNA here is from genome assembly GCA_034509125.1 of Monilaria moniliformis. Lineage (NCBI taxonomy): Eukaryota > Viridiplantae > Streptophyta > Magnoliopsida > Caryophyllales > Aizoaceae > Monilaria > Monilaria moniliformis. The sequence goes on from JAYDZE010463674.1 coordinate 14,794, forward strand.
CACCAACCTCCTAAAGAAACCCGACGGCAAGAAACTCTCCTGGACACCGGAGGCCGAGTCCGCCTTTCTCACTCTCAGACGATATCCCCGCGATGCTAGCTAAATCCCCGTACGAGAAGGAGCTCATGGCCCTCGCCCTGGCCATTCAACACTGGCGACCTTACCTCCTCGGCCGGAAATTCCTCATCCGCACGGACCAACGCAGCCTCAAACACCTCCGCACGTAGCCACTCACTATCCCTGCCCAACAAAATTGGGTTGGTAAGTTGCTTAGGTTCGACTTCACCATCGCGTATAAAGAGGGCCCCCTCAAACGCGCCGCTGACACCTTATCCCGAGTTCTGGGCAACACACCACCCTCACCAATTGGTAAGTTCTTTGGGTTCGACTTTACCATCGCGTATAAAGAGGGCCCCCTCAATCGCGCCGCTAACGCCTTATCCCGAGTTCAGGACGACGCACCACCCTCACCACTAGACATCTCCTGCGTGGCAATTTCCACCTAAGTCTGGCGCGATTGGCCATCCATCCAACACAACTTGGATACCGACCTCACACTTGCTACCATCAAACGCGACCTCGAGCTGGGCAAGCCTACAAGCAAACATTATACGTTATCTCACGGTATCTTATTTTATAAAGGTCGCTTGGTCATACCCCCACAGTTCGAGTGGATACCAAAGCTCATCGCCGAATACCATAACACCCCCAGCGGCTGCCACGCCAGCGCCTACCGTTTGTACTGCCGCCTCGCCGCCAATGTGTATTGGTCGGGCATGGTCAAACACATCACCAGCTTTGTCGCCGCCTGCGCCATTTGCCAAAAGAATAAATATGATGCTCGTACACACGCCGGCCTGCTCACCCCGCTGCCCATTCCCTCTCGGATTTGGGAAGATATCAGCATGAACTTTATCATCGGTCTCCCTCATACGCGCGTAAGAACGCACACGGGAGAAACGTTGTGCTCGCAAGCAACGCGCACGCACTCGCCAGGCACGCGAGCACACGGACGCCCAGCCATGCGCACCCGACGCAGCATGGATAGAAGATGGCTAGCGATTGAGTATGGTTGGCGATAGAGTTAGAAGAGTCTTAGAGTTAGTAGAATCCTTTAATTATGGTGAGTCGAGATGATGGGCTATCTTAATGAGATAGAGATTTTGGGAGGATCTATTGATCCAGAATCCCAAATAGACATCATCCTTCAAATTCTACCTGCAAGCTATCAGCAGTTAAGGCTGAACTATGATATGAATAAAAGGAATTATTCATTGCCTGAATTGTTGACAGAACTGCAGTCGGCAGAGGGCCT
>JAYDZE010463785.1:0-16107 GCA_034509125.1 Monilaria moniliformis
TCATAATGATTTATATATAACAAATTATATGAAAAGCAAAACAATGTGACAAAATAATAATCTTCTCATAAATTTGGTAAATAACGTTTTACAAATACAAAGCAGCTCAAAAGCTTGCTTTTCATTATATACCCTAACAGGCTTCGGTGGCACGACGTTAAGGACGGCCAAAGCGGGCCGAGACCAAAAAGGGGACAGCGAGACGAATGGAGAGCATATCTACCCTCCCCGTCACACGCACGATCGAAAGCAACAGGCAGCGATGACGCGATTGCACAACGGCATCGAACGACGGAGCGCAACGTCCGGAAGAGAGAGAAAGAGAGAGAAAGAGAAGGAGAAGAGAGAGATCCGAGAGAGAATAGGTGGAAAAAACGTTGGCTCAATGGAGGAGTCGGTGACACCGCGTAGAGAGTAGCGACGACGAGCAAGCAGTGGTTGTTGTGGAAAAGAAAGTGAACGAAAAAAATAGGGAGAGAGATAATGGAGAAGAAGGGTGAGAATGGAGAGAGATGAGTTGTTGTCTCGATGGAAAGACGACGACACTGCGGATTGACGTCGGCGACGATGGATGTGGCGGTGGCGTAGAGAGACGGCGGTGGAGAGAGAGAGAAAGAGGCGAGAAAGAGAAAGAGGAGAGAGAGAGAGAGATGTGGAAGGAGGGAGGAAGAGAAAAAGTGGAGGGCATCGGGTCGGTGGTGTCGCCGACGTCGTGGGAGAGGGTGGCAGCGGCGGTAGGTGGGTGATGAAGGAGAGTATAAGAAGAAGAGAGAGAGAGAGAGAGTGAGATGAGAGGCTAGTGTGTAAGTGTGTCTGAATGAGAATGAGTGTGTGAGTGATAGGGTATAAACCCTAGAACCGATTCAGGTTGAATCGAACTGGACCGGTTCACTTAAGTAAATGGGCCTTAATTCTTGGGCTTGAGGAATTTAAATTGTGGCCTGCGAGAATGGGCTAAGAAATGAAAGATTGGGCTTGAAATTTTTATGTTGGGTCCTAATTAATTAAATGGGTGGGCTTTCTTTGGGCTCTATTTAAATTAAAGATAGAGTATGAATTGGCCAATTTAATTAATGTTTGGGCTAATGATTTTATGGAGTTGTATTTATTTAGTTAAGTTCTCATTGATCATTTAATAGCTTGATTATTTTAGATTATTGGAGTACTTAATTAATTGAAGTATTTAAGATTGATTAAAATAATTCTCTTTTAATTAATTTCCAAAAAGTTAATTAGGAATTTATAATAAATTCATATAAGGTTTAATTCATAAGAAATTAAATCATATGATTCAAGAAAGATCTCCAACTTCATTAATTAATCTTCGGATTATTTTTAAGTAATTAAAGTACCCAATTTAATTACTTCAAAGGAATTAAAATTTACTTAAACTAAGGAAATTAAGAATAAGTGAATCCTCAATTATAATCAAGAACGACACGAAAATTATCGCCGAATAAATTTAAATCATGAGGTAAGAATTTCCTTAAACTCCAATGGATATGCTTATGAGACGAAATATAGAAGGCATACCACAGTATAAAACGTGAATATCACACAATTATAGAAAATTTTCCTTTAAGCTAAAATATAGCTTACCTACTATAAAAGGGCAATCGCGTGAAGAGACGCGATTCAACTAAAAGGGCACTTTTCCAAGTCAAGAAGCAAAGCGAGGTGTGCTTTCATGTCCAACTATGGGCTTTAATATACTCAAATATTAGATGCTTACAAGAAAGTTATGATCTTGATTTTTATCTTAAAACCTGAACTTAGGTTTGCGGATTCAAAGTTATTGTCATGCCAAAAATATTTGTTTTATGAGAATGCCTATCTGTTGGCTATGCCAAATGTTATGAAATTGAATTCGGGTCTCAGAAAGGGTAGCGTCCCTCCTCGGACTAGTGTACACAAGGGGACCGTGAGTCGTCGAGCGGGTTGGCCGGTCCGGTGACCGTTCGAAGGTCGCCACCTTCCCGGCACAAGTTATGAAAACGTGACTGTGGGAGGTGGCCACCTCCCCGTCACGTTAAGATTAAGTATGGCTTATGAAGAAGAGAACTTAGACTGCGCAGTCGAACTTTAAGATCAAAAAGGAGTTTAGTAAACTAAGGTCTTTTTAAGATGAAACCCCCGTGCTTTAATGTGATGGTGTGACAATATTTTCAAATGAATGTGTGTATATTTTGGCATGTGTTCACTGAGTACTGTTTTACTCAGCCCTGCATATATTTTTAAATGTGCAGGTTGAGCTATAAATGAGGATGTGGGTGTGTTGAATAAGTCTGAAAATGTTCATTTCTAAACAAGACTCTCGGAGGTACGTGTCTTCACACATGTCACCATATTCTATGTTTTCAGTTACGTAAAAGTACGAATTAAGGAATAGACCATGTGTATTCATTCTAAAACTTTGATTTATCATTCCCCTATTGTAAGACGATTCTATTCAACTATTAGGGTAATCAGTATATTTCCATTGATGAAGTTATGAGATGATATCCTTGAGGCGTATATCGAACTTGCTACCTTTTCTAATCCTGTTTCTTAATCCCCACCCTCAGTCACGATAACCAAGCTTTATTATTCATAATAAAGTGCGGCCGTGATAGAGCGGTATCAGAGCAGTCATTTCCTACTCTGAACCGAGAGTCTTCCTTCAGTTTTAGTCTAGATTCATTTCACTAAACTAATTTTCTAGACCCAATACGATCTCAGCACCTCGACCCAGCACGCTCAACGAGGAAAAAGAGTAAATTGCCCTTTTTCCAAAGGAAAGTTAAGGAAGAAAAGTACAATATTTAATTGATGAATGAAAGTTTTCTTGAAACAATGGTTTTGAGAAAAAAATATTTTAAGAAAGGGAAAATTGTTCCCATATGAGAAAGAACTTCGAATTCGATTGTGAAAATCGAAAAAGGTTAAAAGAAAGGAGAATGTGATGCTCATTAAGCAAGAAAGTTTCAAGTAAAGGAATGATTGGTTCCATCAATCAAGAAGTTATGAATTTTCTTTCGAAATGATGGATTCTTTCTATTTTCAAAGTCAAAAATGTTTGTGAAATATTTTAAAGTTGCCCTAAATCACATCGCAAGTAAAGATAATAACGGGACTCACGATGACGTAGAATGCTTTAAGTATTACGCTTTCCTTCTAGAACATAGTTGGAGTCGAACATAGAAGGATAACTATGATCTTATCGCTTTCTCAAGCGATGAAACAAAGAAAATAAATACGAAGAAAGAGCACGAGAAAGAATCACAAGGAAGGGAACAATACGAGAGCAAGATACGTGGGAAAAATACGCGAATAAAGAAAAGGCGTGGTCAAAGACGAATGACACGACGAATGACGGATGAGATCCGAAATGAAAGCTTGTGTATCAACACTGCGTTGATTATCACATAGAGAAAGTAATTGTCTCTAACGTCGCAATTGCGACTTAAACCAACGAATAGAAAATATGAAGAAAAATTCAATATGATAAATTCCTGCGGGAATTGACTTTGACGTAATTAAGAACGGTAAAGAAGTTATGATCCCCTTTTATAAGATATCTTGAGCATGATATAAGTTTCGCAGCCATAGAATTTAATATTTCTTGGTTATTTTTAGAAACCTGAATTAGATCTTCCTTTGTAAATGGCACGTACGATAAAGACAGCTAGGAAACGGACGACGCCCCGATCGAGTCCTGCAAGTATTATTCAGGAATACAGACCTATGCCCCGTGTTATGGGGATGACCTCAGAGAGTTCTTGTCATACTATCGCCGACTATGGAGCGTCGCTCATAGGCACGGTGTTATGGGTTACGATGGGATTGTAAGGTTGATCGGGTTACTACATACGAATTGGCTGGGATGGGCGACAGAGATAGCCGGAGATTATTTTTCCCGACAGGGAGGCCACTATGACCCGGTGGGTGACTTTCCTCAATTCATAGGCACCATCCATTACTGTTTTGATGCGTACGATCAAACCCCTCGTGGACCGTATTTGAGACCCGAAGACATTGTACCTGTGGGGATGACCCCGAGACTGGATGCACCTCACCGTCCACCCCAGATTCCCTTAGCACCAGTTTCACACTCTGTTACTCTTTTGCAAAGTTTTGATAGAATTTGTAATACGACTTTTTCATTATTATATAATTTAAATTTTAATATATTGGTTAATAAGTTTTTTAAACATATTATTGGTGTAGTAATAATACACATTCAGTTGGATTATAGATATAAAAAGAATGATGATTTTTTCATAAATTAAAAGGTCTTTTCTAGATTCATATAACAAAGTAAAATTGCAAATTTATATTATCTGATGTCTTATTTTTGCTTTAAAGAAAAGAAAATAAAATTGAAAAAAAAGCAAATTAAATAAAACCAAAATGAAAAAGAAATAGAGAAACAAATTAAAAGGTAAAAGATAATATACAGAAGAGAATACGAGAGAGGAGAGATAAAAAAAATGTGTTTGAGACTTCTAATTTCTATAAATTTTCTATTTTAAATTTATTTTTCTCATAATATATATGAAATTAAAGCTCTTGTTATAATCTTTATTTCAATATGCATATTGAATATTTTTATTGATAAAATTACACGAATTGCAGAAATAAAAAAGAAAGAAATGAGAGGAAAAATGAAAAAAAAAAGGGAAAGAAAGAAAAAAATGGTAATATTGGTTTTAAATAGTAAATAGCGGGTGTTCGTGATGTTAATGGGCTAAAAAAGGAAAAGCAGATTTATCGGTAGAGAAGCAAATCATTTATCTATACAGTTTTAAAATATTTATTGTGAACATAAATTCACGTTGGATGAAACAAATTGCATAAAAATTGCCTAAACTTTCTTAAATAATATAAATTTGCCTAAACAATCGGATGTTTTTAAATTTTTAAAATTTGGTGCGAAATTATAGCCGCTGAACTCTGCTTTTTTTTATATATATTTTTTTCTCTCTCTTACTTTTTGAATAAATATATCCGGAGTAAAAATTATATTTCCTTTTCTACTCCTTCCATCCACAAAAAATGTGATTTTATTACTATTTTCATAATTTACAAAGAGTGTGATGTTGCATTTTGGGACATACCTAGACTTCTTTAATTTTACGCTCATTCACATTCAATACTTCAAAGAAGAAAAAAAATCACACGTGCACTACCCCTTTAAGGGATCCTTTCAACACTTGAAATAAATCTCCCATGACTTTTCTTAAAGCACGTGCTCTTCCTTCGGCATTACAATCTTTGTAGATGGAGATAATTGATGCGTATTTTAGAGTATATAATTAGGTTCCAACTGATCACAAACAAGTATTAAAATTATCCTAAAATTATTTCTAACTACAAGAGAACAATATCAAATGTAGTATTTAGGGGTCGAACCCACGAGAAGATTAATTGATTGCTTAACCAAAAATAAAAATGAATTAATGGAGATGAGAGACTAACTAAGGCTAAGATTGCAAAATAACAAGATTAAAGACGAATTGAAACTGCTGCTTAATGAGAAAGAAGAGGTTATCCCTGATATGTTTCGGATGATCGATAAACAAATTCAATTCGAATCAATGCCCTAGTTCGATTTTATGGTATTGAGGATTGTGCTTTGATTTTTCACTCGATTAACACTGAACATGTCAAAGAAATTATATGATTATCATAAGCTGAACATGTCTAATAACCCTTGTTCATTAACCTAAGTTCTGTGGAAGCACAAAAAACTCAAATTAATTATTAAGCATAATTAATTCAAACAAGTATCTGAACAATACTAGTTCTAAGATTTCCGAATTATTCAATAGCTCCTATTTTCCAAGTTAAAGAGACATTAGAAAATAAGCAAAGATAAACTACTCAATGATGCATCATAAAATAGTCTATAGCAAATTCAATCCAATAAAACGGAATCAAACACAAAATCAAACATATAACGATGAATCCAAATCAAAGTACGTCTACATCATCCTACTACATATTAGGAAAAACTTGAGAAATTAGCCTAGCATCCTAGAATGAAATACAGAAAATAAACGTGAAACAATGTTCATGGCCATAGTTCAATTCCTACACTTGTCTCTTGGATGGTTGATGTTCTTGCTTGAAGATCTTCTCCCTAGGGTTCATTTTCTCTCTTTTCTCTGTTTTGAAATTATTGTGTGGCCTCCAGCCTGAATGAATGTGTCAAAAACGTCCAGCAAGAGGTACTTATACTTTTGGGCCGAAACATGAGTTTATGGCTCAATCAGGTCTCTAATGGGCTTTTATGCGCATGTCACCCGGCCGGATAGGTATTGGTACTCACTCCACCCGGTCGGGTGGCAACCTCTGGATAACTCGTCCGCACTACACCCGGCCGGGTGCTCCCTTTTCTGCATCTTACGCGGTCGGGTAAGATCCCCCGGATTTCGCCTAGTTTAACCCGGTTGGGTGAAACTTTGGTCCTTTATAGCACCCGGGCGGGTGCAACTTCCTGTTCTCGCCATCATGCTACCCGATCGGGTAGCTTTTGGTCTACTCTTCCACCCGGCCGGGCAGATGTCACTGACCTCCTCAATGGCCTACCTGGGCGGGTACTTCTGGGTGTGAGCTTCCACCCAGTCGAGTGGAAGCCTCTGGTCTCCACATTGTCTCACCCGGCGGTGCGCTATGTTGTGCGTGTGTTTTACCCGGTCGGGTGTTGCTTTTGGCTCACTATTTCGCCCAAACTTGTACCATTAGCCATTATTTCCTATTTTAGCTGCACAATCTTGACAAACTCGTTAATCCAAACAAATGATGGGTAATTATTTGTAAAACCAATAAAGAATTATCACAACAAAATAAAACGAGCTACAAACAATACCCGAAAATATATAACTCTACGAGTTTATTAATAATATTATGTTATAAATTTTTCGTTTCTTAATACTCTTACTCAGATCTTAAGGTATATTGAAATGAGACGAAGGATATATTGAAATGGAACAAAAGGAGTATTAAAAATTGAGAATAAGACTCGATAGGCAATTGTGCAAAACGCAAATTATTTAGTTGTGGAAGCTACGATTAATCACCTTTAGCACGCAAGGAACCTGCTGATTTTTTATGATGTGGGTCAGCTTGTCAAGCGCATCTAATTGTACCTTTTAAAGTGTTTTATCCACTGTACCCACCCGTCCCCCTCCCCTTGGGCCTCCCGGGTGCCTTCCTTTGTAATTATCGATTAATGTTCGCGGCCAATATTTTTGGGGGAAGGTCTTTTGTAGCATGGATAAGAGCTCTTATGGTATTCGCATCAGCAACCGAGCCTTCATCTTTTCCTTAGCTTTAATTTTCTCTTATACTTTTCATTTCTTATTTTTTTTAATTCTTTCCTAATTCATATAATTTTCAATTCTATAATCTAAATTAATTTTTTGTTAAAATAAATTAAATAATATTATTAAAATCGGACAAAACAAAAAAAAGAACAAGAATAAATGAGAAAAAAATAAATAAAAACGGAAAAATGAATATGGGAATAGTAGGTTTCGAACCCAAATAAGTGGTGTGGAAGTTGTTATTTTTACCACTAGACCAAAACCTCTAATATGTATTAAATGAATACATTAAGTATATATTACAATTAAAAAATCAAAAAAGTAAAAGAAAAATTACAATTATTGTGTCAGCACACATTAGCGGCTCGTGAGCCCTACTTGTGGGAAGAACCTTACCGCTCTGCAGCGGCGTAAAGCCAATGGCAACAACGGGCCGCTCGCACTGAGGGTCGACGATGTCGATGCCAATGCCCTTATTTCACCGCATAAGACTTTACTTTATTAGTGTACATTTTGATCACCTATTTAATAACTTGTGGTCTGATCCCACCCTGAGGTAATGCCCGAGTTTATCTTTATTTATCTTAATTTATGTATTTTAAGTACTTTTTGATCCAAAAAGTGGAGGGATATAATTGCACCATTTATTTGAGGATTTGTATATTTTTGCATCTAAACTTATTTGAGGGGGTTTTTCACCTTCATTCAAAACATAAAGGCATATTTACACTTTATCCTTGTAAATAATTGCTCATAATTAATTAATTAACAAAAATATCCCTGTTATATTTTTAAAATAAAAAAACTCACTTTTCTATTTTTACATAGAGTTAGATTTGGTGTAACTAATTAAACAAAAATGTGCCCAGGTTCAATTTTCGATCATAGGACAATCACAGCTTTGATATTAAGCATTTTCAATTTATTTGTGTCAAAACGCATGTCAATGTCTAATGAACTATGTGTAATCTTTTCATAACTAGAAAATTGAATTCTGGGATATGTTTGTTGTAGTTATGTTATAATTTGGGTAATGGACCGTTTTATGTGTAGTTCGGATCATTTTCATTAAAATGTCAATACTTGAATTACTTAATTATTACTTCCTCCGTCCACCATAAATTGTCTCATTTGGATTCAGTGCGAGTTTTAAGAAATTATTTCACTTTGTTAATAAATATGAATCAAAGTGAGTGAAAAAAAGTTAGTGGAATATGGGTCTTAGTTTTATGTATTAATTTTATACTAGAATATGAATGTAATGAGTTAGTGCAATATGGGATCTTTTTGCCAAAAATAATAAAAGTGAAATGAGACATTTTATTGTTTACTTCCATTTTATAAATTTTCATTACAAGATCAATATCTCAACTACTAAATTGTGATTAATTATCCCTTTAACATAAATAAATATCCCTTCACCCAACTCATATTGTTGCTAAAACTTCTATTCCAAACCAGAGCTATATACTACGTCATGTAAACTACATGAGAATGAAAGTTCACACTACAAATAAATACTCTCTATGTCCTGTTAATATAGTTTATTTTCATTTTTCATACATATTTAGAAAATACATTATATTCAAAAATTGTAATTATATACAATTATTCTATTTTACTCATGCTTATTACTCCATATATTATCTTCACAAATGATAAATAAAATTATTTTAGTAAAAGAAGATTTCAAAAAAATTCAAATTGAGAAAATTGATTATATTATGGGACATTCCAATAATTATTAGAGAAGTAATTTTGTTGGAGGAATAGAATATTTTATTAGCAGTAGTAGCTTTACATGGGTTTTTGCTCTAGTTGAAATTAGAGTTAAAAGCTTGAAATTATCCTTTGAAAGCATCATAGTACCAATCAATAACAACCACTGCCACCTAAACATTTAGCATTACCAAAAAGCCAGTTCAACCGCAAATCATCATTGGAATCCTTCTTCATTTCAGCAAACATATTGCACTAATTCCGTTAAAAAGTTGTAATGATTATAACTTGGGTTTATGGCCATCTTGGTGATCACTTTTCCATCTTATTAATAACCTAAATTATAATACATTCATCAAGAGCTCTCTCTCTCTCTCTCTCTCTCAAAAAGAGACTAGTTAGCTACTCTGTTTCCAAGTAAATATGTATGATCCTATCTTTTCCAAAAGCTTTAGTCGAAATGAACGCAAAAGGTTTGGGAGTTGTGCACTCTTTTTGTGCTTCATTATTGCAATGGGCATTTCCTTAAGCTTGAAGCCTCATTTGCATCTCCTCTCACCGAGTAAATCGTCTCATTCTCTACTTAAATATTATTTCCGGGATAACGAGATATATACATATATATATATGTATATTATATATGAAGGTAGCTCGATTTAATATTCTCCCTCTTTGCAGTTGGTGAAGCTATGAAAACGCAGTTATCCATCAATGCCTTGGGAAACATGCTTGTGGTTGATGATGTCACCAGAGGAAATATCAAGCCTATTGGTACATTTAGTTTAAGCATATAATTAATTTCAGTACATTGTTTTAATTTTAATGTTAGGTTAATTGCGTGTAAATATATCAACTATAGTAGAATTTCGATTTTTAACCAAATAAATAATTTTGGTCATACAGTACACATTTTTTGTGATTTTGGAATTTGGTATGAGTCTCAATTTTACTGGCTAATAATTGAGTTCGATGGGAAATTCAAAAGTACCGTTAGAAAGCTTGGTGATAGCTTCCTAATAGTACTTATTTAGTATGGACTTGGTCATTGAAAGTGGTCGAAAAATGGTCAAGAGTTGTTGCTATGAAACATTGTATTTTTTCTTCTTGGTGGATCTGAATTCCTACACTCCATACCATTATAAAGTTATTATCGAGAGCTTTCCAATGGTACTTTCGAATTGCCCATCAAATTCCAAACAGTCGAGTTATTAATCAGCGAACTTTAAATTTGGACTAAATTTCAAAAAAGTGAAGTTCCTGTATTTCTTAACCAAAATTTTATTTGAAGCCAAACATCTCCAACATTTTGGAAAAGAAAAAAAAGGTTTCTCTGACAACAATTACTCATCTCCACTTATCGAATCATCGTAGCAGTTCCCAATCCAGCCGAAAATCTGCAGTTGTCGAGTGGTGCCGCTCAAGAGAAGCTCATTGTTAACAACACAAGCACCATCACATCTATACATTCCGACAAATACGGTAAATGCAAATAAACTTTCACTACCACATAATAATCAATTATTAGGTAAAATTTGAGATAGTCATTATAGATAGTGTGAATTAAAGGTGGCTAGTAATTTCATTTATATAATTTGTAGTTAATTTATATAAAATTGTATTTAATTTTTTGAAATTTGAACAAAATTGTCTTTAAGTAAATGCGGTCAATTTGACCATACTACCACATTGAATAAAATTTATCTTGTACTCCTATGAATGAGACCGAAATTTATTTTGTACTCTTTGTATGAATGAGAACTATTTATACTAGCCAGTGGCACACAACATTCCAATACGACTAGTCCTAATTCGTACCATGTGTATTAGGACGTTGTGTGTCAAGACTGGTATGAATATACCTCATTCATACCAAGTGAAAATAACTAGATTTTATTAAAATTGAGTTGGTGGCTAACATTTGGTTTCCACTATCTATTATATATATTTTTCACCATTAAGTCATGAATTAATGATATTATGCTACAATCCTCATTATCTAGTCATTGTTTTCAGCTAGTAAGATGGAGAAGAGGAGGCATGCAATAATATGCAAAAACTCAAACTATTGCGAGATCGAAGGCGACATAAGGATGGAAGCCAACTCGTCGAGAATAGTGATGATAACCATGTCATCAAAGTCTTGGCGCGTGGTGGAGCCCTACCCTCGAAAGGGCACGTCGCGCGTCAAGAAATGGCGAATCGTCACACTGAAAGAAAACGACATTAGTCTCCCAAAATGCACTCAACACCACAGCCATCCATCAATCCTCTTCTCAATGGGCGGATTCACAGGAAACTATTTCCATGATTTTGCAGACGTCTTGTTTCCATTGTATCTAACCTCCTCTCAGTTCCAAGAGCAAGTGCAGTTTCTTGTAACAAATCACAAGCAATGGTGGATAAACAAATTCAGACATATTCTGACCAAATTGACAAAACACAACATATTAGACATTGATGGAGAGACATCACAAATCCACTGCTTTACCAAAATGCGAATCGGCCTCAGATTCCACAAAGAGCTCATAACCCTAAACCCTAATCCATCCATTTCTAAATCTCCATCAATGCACACCTTCAGGGTGCTTTTGAGAGAGGCCTACTCCCTCAAGAGAGAGAGAGTGATCAGAGATGGGGCGAACGCTCCTCCGCCCCGTCTCATGATAATAGATAGAAAGAGGACAAGGGTTTTGACAAACACGCGCCAAGTCTCGAGAGTGGCGGGAAGATTGGGGTTTGAAGTTGTGGTGGCAGAGGTGGGGGTGGCAACGGATGTATCGGGGTTTGCAGAGGTGGTGAACTCGTGCGACGTGCTGGTGGGAGTGCACGGGGCCGGGCTGACGAACATGGTGTTCTTGCCCGATGATGCGGTGGTGATTCAAGTTGTTCCTTTTGGGGGAGTTGATGGATTTGCTAGGCTTGATTTTGGGAACCCTGCTAATGGAATGAAGTTGAGGTATTTGGAGTATAAGATTAGAGAGAAGGAGAGCTCTCTTAGTAGAAAATATTCGAGAGATGATCCGATTTTGAGGAATCCGGAATTGTATAGGGATTGGGATCAAGTGTGGTCGGTTTATTTGAATCAACAGAATGTGACCATTGATTTGCCAAGGTTCAAAGGTACTTTGCTTCAGGCCCTTAACTTATTACGCCATTCATAGTGGTTTATTTGTTTTTTGTGTTTTTAGGTTTGTGATGGAATTCTCCAACCATGTAACCATATTTCATTTATTTATTAGTATCAGAGTACGTTCATTGCTTATGTAACTTATTATTTAATATGATTGATTGGTACATTGAAACCATATTATAGCTACATTACTTGATCAAATTCTAAAGTTTTTACAAGCAACACTTAGTGTTAGTCCTCATTTATCAACACTAGTAGAAAAATCAAAATCATCTTTTAGCTTCAGCATTTATTCATTTTTTAATTTTCTTTTTTATTAATTCAGCTTCTTTACAAGCTTGTGTCCTCTAGCTAGCTATTTGGAAATGGGAACCATGTCATAAAAAGATTTCAGGCAACTGGATTGAAAGTCATACTACACCTACTCAAAGCAAACTAATATGCTTCCAACATCTCATGATCATTCATCCGTGGGAAATAATTAATCATGGACGAATCCAATTAAGATAGTATCATGATAAATAATGATAATGTATAATTAATACAGTAAAAAAAATTAGAGGATAATTAATGAAGTAACTAATAATAGTTTTCCCATGAGTCAACTCCAATGTCCTTTTCATATCTACCAGCAAGAGAGAGAGAGGGAGAGAAATAAAATGAGCAACCACCGTAAACATATATATGTACAAAATAATATATATAATACACACAAATAATGAACAATCGTGGGGAGCATTAACATGAATTAATATACGAAAGCAAAACGTTTGCAAGCAATTGATTCCAATATCTGCCTGAGAACTAGGTTAATTTCAAGAAACACAATATATATATACACACACACCCCTCAGCTCTCATCGTAAATCGTATAAATTTTCAAAAAAGAGAAGTTTAAGTCTGAATAAATAGAATGACGCACGAGGCGATATGGGATTGGGAGCTCTCATTTGTTGCTTTCTTAATGGCATTCACGCTATCTAATCATTTCTAGCCTTATATAGTTCACTTACCCCTCTAATTAGTAAATACATTATTCATTTCAATATTAAATTTCACACACCTTCACTTTTTCATTTCCTTCTTGAGGGATTGTTTTTTTCCAAACGTATGTTTCTTTTTAAGTTTAATTTCATTAAACGTTTCGTGATGTATATCACTTACTTTTACAACTATATGTCAACTTCACGGTTGGTTATGTTGAGAACTTCATAGCATTACATTGAATGTATAAAGTCAGTGTAGTTGTAAAATTAATTGCATGAAAAAATAAAACTTTTGCCTCTCATGGGATTCGAATCCAAGTGATGCATTTTATCCAGTTGTCGGAAATTCATTTCGTCATCTAATGATACGCAACGGAAACTACAGACAGGAATATGATCTAAATTCATAATTGATACCGTGACTTGAGCAGTTAATCACACAACAGATAGAATTACTTACTTGTTGTTTAGTTTGATTCCACAGTTTGATAGAATCATGACATTGTGAATCCACTACTTTCCGTATCCATGTGTATACCAATTTGATGCATGAACAATTTCCGATACACAATTAAATCAGAGAAAGCTAAGAAATCTCTAATTGAACATACGTATTTTTCTTTGACAAAAGAATTCAGTTCTCACGTTCTAAACTTTCATGAATTGATGAATTCAACTTTTTTTTGTTTCTCTCAATATATAAATATATACTAATTGAGCCATGGGCTCAAGGCTCATGAGCTTGTATTTCTTTTATTTGCATTAATTAATTAACGGTCCTAATTTAGTCCATATATCTTTCAATCTCCCACTCGGACTAGTATCAGATATAATAAGAAGCTCCAACTTTGTACCCTTGAGCAGATCAACAATACACATAAAGTGTGACCCTCCAGGCCCCCCTACTATCGATGATGATCCAATCAAAGTATATACAAAATCCCTAAACTGCATTGTGCATCGAACTAGATATATGAAGGACGTTTATGTGGACTCAGTAAACTACCATTTATATGAAGTTTATGTAATATACTTTCATTCACAAACCACTGGATTGAGCCTCATGTGTCTATCCAAATAGTTCAATCACTTCATCTTATCTTTATTATATGACTCATTCGATCATATTCAATTACTTTAATTGAATACATCATTGCACTGGCCAGTGACTTAATGGTCAAATAACATAGAGAAATTGAGTGTTCACTCGAAATTTCAATTGAGTAATGAATCCTACGCAGGGATGCAAGTGTTGTACATGGTCAAAATACATCACTCAACAAACAAAATTAGTAATGACCTCAGGTCAAAGGACTATCACATACTCCACATACTAATAAACCGTAGACACTGAACAAATAGTTTAATAGTAGGGTATATCAATACTCTTCAAAATATCTATGTGTCCATCACAGATTTCAAATATCATGTAGTTATGAGAACCACTACATTCTCTAAGAATATGATGCAGACCACACGCCAACCTATGACATCATTAATATCTCTTTCTTGATGATCATTGGTTAAAGCTATTGTAGAATTACTTTATATCATTAGAGTCTCACACCACTAATGACAGTCATAGTTAAAGGGAACATATATAAGAATAATGACAATCAAAATAATAATTCTAATAAATGCAAAAAACTCATAGAAAATCAAATTTTCATAGAATATGATCAAGTAAGGATGTATCATTACAGATTGTTTCTAAGACATACAAATTTCAAACTTCCACTGATTCAAAGCCAACAACCAACATGTCTAATATATAGGCTCTCAAATTGCATGTTGTGTTTTGTTGTACATACGGACTTAGTAAAAGGTTCAACCAAGTTATCAATATGGGTACTCTTTCTAATTTTATACAGCATCTTCTATAAATTTTCTGTTCATAGCTCTTGGTAATGGTGGTTGAACCGGCAGTAGTATTCCGGAACTATTCCATCATACTGCACCACCATTGAGAACAAAACATGTCCGGACTCAGACTTATAGTCATCACTACCTGCTTAAAAACTAACATCAGTATATTTAATAAATGATAGCTCTAGCTATCAACCATAGACCAAATATTATTCTTTAGTTCCTCTAAGGTACTTAAGGATAATCTTGATAAATTTTCAAAATTCTCATTGGGATTTTGCTGAAATTTGCCTATCATGCTAAGCGCATAAGCCACATATGACCCATTAAATGTCTTGGCATTCATAATAGATCTTATAGACGAAGCATATAAGGTCTTTTTTATGTAAGTCATTTACTTGTTTTTAGAAGGGCAACCGTTCTTACACAATACAATTTCCTGTCTCATATAAAAAAATCAATTCTTAGAATTCTCCATTGAGAAGCGTCTTAGCAACTTGTCTATGTAAGTTTACTTGGTCTATCTCAAATGATTTTTATACCAAGTATGTAGGAAACATCACCTAATCCTTCACCATAAAGGATATGCACAACCAATATTCACGGATTGCATCATTGAACAATCACTCCCATAATCAAAATGTCATTGACGTATATGATAAGGAAGATAATTTTTATATATTCGCGCTTAATAACGCATGGATTTTATGTGTTTCTGACAATATCAACCAACTTGATAGCCTTGTCAAAATAAATATTCCAACTCCCAGAAATTCGCTTAAGTCCATAAATGGACTTCTTTAGCTTACATACTGCATTTGACCTTTCTTTTGACACAAAACCTTCAGGCTGTGTCATAGACACAATGCCTTCGAGTTCTCCATCGAGAAACGCAATTTTACATCCATTTGCGAAATGTAAAAATTTTAGTACTCAATTATTGTCAATAATGTCATAATGGACTTGATTTTAGCAACAGCGAAATGGTTTATCATAGTCAATGCCCTTGCGTTGACTATAACTGTAATATCCCTAAAATGGCCCTAGTTGAAATTATGAATTTCTGGTGCGATAAGATCGCCGAATAGGGCTTTTCGGC
>JAYDZE010463896.1:0-16107 GCA_034509125.1 Monilaria moniliformis
AATTCAATTCCAATTCCAAACATTTTTCTTATACCAAACAATGGAATTGGAATTGGAGTCTCCAATTCCAATTCCAATCTCCCAATTCCAAGCTCCCAAACATAGCCATTGTATTTAATATTTATTTAATATTATATCCTGAACTATCAGAATGTTTCTTTTTCTAAATACATCGTGACAATTCAACAGTTCACGTTAACTTTTCGAAGTCTACAAAAATGAATGAAAAAATTAATACAAAATCGATAGTTAATGATTTAAAATAGTTCAAACTCTAATTGATAGTTTCAAAATAGTTTTAATTTAAAGAGATATTAATCCAAAAAAAAATAGAAATCCTATACAAATAAAGAATTAAATTACATAAATCTGAAGATGTATTTTGCCGCATTACTTACGTAAAAGCATTCGTGCATATGCGAAAATAGAAAACGATTTTAAGATCCATCCCTGTAATAGATAAAAATCGATGATAAAATGATTCATTAATTTAACCCATTATAGAAAAGTGCGAAGCTGGCTTTTATTGGATGACAACAACAACTCAACAAGGGTCAAGGGGCTTTAACTACAATTAAGATTTTCATATAATAAGTTTAGTTTTTCGATTAATTGATTATTCATAAAAAAAAAGTGAGTCTAATTTCTCACCATCGAAACCTAATCCATAGATAATCATCCATATTAATTTTCCACCCAATTTCCTTTGAATCATTATTGATTTGGATTTTATTTGTTTGAAATTAGTTAGTTTAAATACCCTTGAATTTTGTGAGGCCAAATAGATCAAAACACTTTATTAATAATATTAGGGATTTCAAAGAAAAGAATAAAAAAATAATTATTTCACATAAATTGGTCAACACAAATTGGGAAATGGAATTCTTATAAAGTCATTAAAATTTTATTTCAAAATCGATCTCAAACTTTAAATGAAAATAACTATCTTATTTAGAATTTATTATTTATACATCTTATATTTAATTAAAGTTCTTGTCATGATCTTCAATTTGATAAGTATAATGAATATTTTATTATTAATTAATTTATACTATGTGTTTACTGCTTAAAACTAAGATATTGCGCATACTTAAGTTTATTTATTTTTTGAGTTGGAAAAAGGTGATATTGCGTATAACTTTATATGGTGCATTTATTATTTTGTAGAAAATTAACATATCTTTTTTAATAATGGTTTCTAATAAAAATAATAATTAATTAAAGGCAAATAAACTTGGGTGACCATATTTTTAATTGCAAGTCAAGTCAAAGAATAAATTTGGTGAAATATTAAAAGGGGATTGAAACTTCAAATTACATCATCACTAGATTTTGTTTTATTATATACATAGAGAGAGAATATCCTTCCTGTTAAATTTTAAAGATGCATATAAAAAACGAAATGAAAATTAAGCTGGTAGTTATCAAACTAATACATACATTGTATTTTTTGGAAGATCAAAATACAAAGCAAATTGAGGGGGTGCTATATACAATTAAATATTTTGGTTATTCTTTATTTTCTGCATTTATTAATTATTAAACGTATACTCATATATACTAATTTATTTACAGATTATTCATTTTACGTATGTATCCAGATAATCTTCTCTATTAACATATAAAAGGAAAAATAATTGTAAAATAAATAGTCTCTCATAATTTTCTTTGTTAAAGCTGCAATCATGGGAAAACAGTGAGAACATGGGCTGGCCAACAAAGTGCATATGGTGGCGAAGGTACGTACAGCTTATGAAAAAGATCTCAAAAGTTTGCATGGGCAAATTGAGTTTTGGCGTTGGAGCCTGGAGGTGGTCGCAAATGGCAGCTCGGCGCTACCAATTTCACCCTCAAACTTGATTTTGGAACAAAAAATACTAAATTATTTTTCAGGGGAAGATTGGATGACAAATATTAATACAACATATTCTTCGATTATTGAGTCCCTTCGACCGAATACATCCAAATCATGAGTATCTTTTGTGTGAAGAGAGAGGTGTAGGGTGCAATGCTCACCGCCCCTTCACTTAGCTAAAAAATCTCTTAAATTATTGAATTGAGTTTGAGCAAGATTCCTAGCATGCGGACGTAGTACAGTGAAAAATTAATTTTTTGATCTTTAACTTATACACCATGCTCATACATGCATGCTAGATAACTCGAACCCGATTCCCAGCATGCGGACGTAGTACAGTGAAAAATTAATTTTTTGATCTTTAACTTATATACACCACGCTCATGCATGCATGCTAGATAACTCAAACCCCCAACTTAATTACCGATTGAAGGAATTTTTTTTTACCAACTGACTTGCTCTTTTAAGAATATTGGTTAAACTCTAATTATATAAATCGCTAATTACCCCTAATTAAGAATTGCAGTACATGCATCGGCACGTGGTGAACCTATCCGCATCCAAGTTTTTCTTGTGGAGGTGCATGATGTTGGTGAATTCTTGTTATATGAAGTCGAGTAAGAGAAATAGTAAAACACCGAATTTATTAAGTGCTTGGAGCCATTATTAATTGCGAATTAATGATTCGATTTCCGTAAATCTGAATGGTCGTCAACAGGTTTCATCGATTGCCATCTAATATTTACATTGATGGTATCCTCAGCAAAATTTAGTATTGTGCTATAATCTCCATAGTTGGTGGGCAAAAATTTATGTACATTCTGATGCACTGTGCATCAATCCAATTAAAATTAACGAATTTTCAATTTAAAAAAATCTATTACTCCACTATTAATTTTAATGATCATTAATCAGAATTTATTAATTATAATAATAGTAATTAAATTATAATTAGAACAAATACACGAAAGTGTAACTTTGGTCCATACTCCATACCCAATGGGTTGTCACGAAAGTAGAAGTCAAACGTACGTACCCCATAAAGTTATCCGTGTTTTACTCTTTTATTCAAATAATAATGCCTCAAATTTGTCCTAAGTTAGGTTTGTTGAAAAATCTTCATCTGAATTGATATCTATGTTGATAATAATGCTTCATCAAACTTAGTCTATTCGACTTACAACTCGTGAAATACATGTGTTTTCTTATTTAACTAATAATTTCTCTTTCGTGATGTCGAAGAATACTCGACTTTTGCTTTGTTTGCACATTCAAGTTTGCAGGTAGAGAGTCTTGGTATTCTATTTCAATTCCAAATCCTTTGTTTAGTAAGTCAAAAATTAAACAAGATTTGGAATTGACTTTTGATTGAATTTTTTTTTATATACACGTTATGTAATTCTATATTATTTTTCTATATATTTTGAGTTGTGTGTGCAAGTGTATGTGTTGTGTGTATGTTTATTATGTGTGTTGTGTGTTCGTGCAGTATGTGTATTGTGTGAGCGATGTTGTCGTGTGAGATGTGTGTTTGTTGTGTGTTGTGTGTGCTGCGTGTGTTTTTGTGTGTGCAGTTTATGTATTGGGTGCAGTGTGTATATTGCGTACAATGTGTGTGTATTGTGTGTGCGTATTGTGTGTGCGATTTTGTTGTGTGTTGTGTGTGTGTGTGTAGTGTGTGTGTGCGCGCAGTATGTGTATTTGGTGTAGTGTGTGTGTGTAGTGTGTGTATTGTGTGCAGTGTGTGAAGTATGTGTATAGTGTGTGTTGTGTGTGTAGTGTGTATGTTCGAGAGATACTCAATTTTATATTTATTTGGATTTTCAAATCTTTACTTTAGCTATAGAATTCAAATTGTAGAATTGAGTGGATTTGGAATTGGAATTCAATTCCAAATCCAAATATATTTATAGTACCAAACAATGGAATTGGAATTGAAAGCTCCAATTCCAAATCCAAAGCTCCAATTCCGTGATACCAAACGGACCCTTAGGAATTTTCCGAAAAGGACAGTTCAACATGGGCCTCTTATCAAAATTCTCATTCTTTTTGTTAAGCCAATCCATCTTTCTCTATTTTTGTCAGGGCAGATCTCCTATTGCAAATTTTTGGTAGAGAAATATTTTCCAAAACAGATAGATTAGTTGTGTATATGATAAGCCGAGTCAATAGAGTAGATTCCTTTAGAGGAGCCGATAGATGAGATGTAAATGTGTGTGTCGTAAGTGAGATTAAAACTACGTAGTTTTAGTTGTGAGATATATAGTGGGACATTATTTATGAGACGCTGGACCTCATCTGCTATTATATTTATGGATGGATGAATGTTTTATTTTATGATTTATACTTATCAGTTTTAATTAGGAATGTCTATCGGATCAATTCGTTCGGATTCGTGTAAATTCGTCGGGTTGTCGGACTATTCGGGTCATTAAAGTTGTAATTTTTTCAAGTTAGAAATTCTTAACCCTAATGCTTAATTATCGAATTTCAGGTTAACCCACTGGACCAATCGATCTCAAAAAACTTTTTGAATTTTATTAAATAATATATTAATTTTAAAAATTATATTTTTGTAATAAAAAAAATACATCCATAAATGAATATAATTTCAATTATAAACTAATATATAACTTTTAAACAAGTACAAATATATATATATATATTTTTTTTCTAAATGATTATTATTGTTTAATTTTTTACTCTAAACATTTTGTATTAAATGTTATCTTAAAACATAAAAATATGAAATGATTAATATAATTTTGGAATATTAAATCAATATGCATCTTCACATACATTTGAAAAAAATAAATTATTATACTATATTTTGAAAGTTTTGAAAAAAAATAAAGTAGCGAAGTTTGAAAACTATATAATGATAATTCACTAATTTTCGAGACGACCCTATGGGATTTAGGTTATTTTCAGACAATACTATTGGATTGCGGGCTATTCAGTTTAGGATCATTTATGTTGGAATTTTTTTCGAGTTATAATTTATCTGCCCTAATTTTATTGGATTGTCGGACTAATCGGATCAACCTATGAATTTCAGGCTAAATTAACATCTCTTGTTTTAACCAGGGGTATATTTATGGACGAATGAATGTTGGGGTGAAATAGGAGGTGGAGTTGGCGTTGCAGTACTCGGGCGCCGCGAGGACTCTACCGGTGCCGAGCAGGATGGCGGCGAGCTTGGAGATGTCGTCAAAGAGGACGAGGTCGGAGTCGAGGTACACACTTAAAGCTTCAACTATACCACCTAGTTCATCATTGTAGCCCATCTATCTGAGATGTGCAATGCGCATCAATGCTAATCAAATGGAACTTGTAAGTTCTGTTGTAGTTCCACTAATCTTCTCAGTGCTTGTTTTTCAATATGTGGAATTCTGCAGTTGTTGTGTTCCTTAATCTTCATGACTTCAATCATGCAGCTTTGTAAATTCAAAAAGACATTTTCTAGTGTTATAGAGTTTAATTTCTCAAATGACTTCTCAACTGCATTGACTAAGTCATCCACTATCTTGCATGTTGTCTGGACTTGCAGTAACTATATAGCCTTAAACCATCCTAAGTCATTGACATTTGTATAAAGAGAATTTGATTGTTTTTGTATCAATTTCATATTAAAACTATATTGTCATGCAGTTGTCCTGAATTCTAGATCACTATCTAATACGTGTGGTCTTACATTATTCTAGTGTATGTTAGATGTCCTTCATGGCATATTACGGCCATTTTGATATAATGCTACAAAATATGTAGTAACTAAAATCTGAATGCCGATTATTTATTTGTGCAAGCAATTATTAAATTGAAATAAAGCCCACTCGAAATTGTCGTCGTAATTTAGTAAATTGTTTATTACGTTTTGTTAACCATTCATGCATTGAGAAATGGCCACCGGCTAAAAGCGACCACTCATATAAAAAATACCAAACAAACTATATAATGAATTGTCAACACACAAACACACATAATATATTTTAATAAATTATACAGTAAACAAATGAACAAGCTTGTCTCAAAGGTCATTCATTCGAGTTCCTCCGCCGAGTTTATAACTTTATAGCACTAAATTTCTGTAAAATTTTGTACGACGACCAAATGCAGTTTAGTTGGTAAGAAAATTCCTCTCTAAGCAATAGATCGGATGTTCGAGCCATATTAGGTACGTGTGTGGGGCAGTGACTGAGCCAAGAATTTTGACGCTAAGGACCAAGAAGAATTTTAAAAATAAAATTAAAATATAAATAATATTATATAACTTAAATCACAATATTTGTTACTCTGATTTTCTATATAGTTAAATGTCATAAATAATGAACAGAACTTACAATAAATTACTAGACCCTATTGGAAAAGACACTTCAACCACAAAGCCAAATTCTCACCAACATTATCCTATTGAATTTCAATTTCTTATTCATCATTATTATTTTGAGCAAAGAGAACCAATCCTTATTAAATAATGTAGAAAGTGACAACATTTACTTGAAAATTTATACTTAACCTCGGCAATCATCTTCTTCTGATTGTACTAATTCAAGTCCAAATATAACCACAATATCAAACATCAACATACACCAAATCTAATCAAGGAACCCAAAACAATCTGCCAAAATCAAATTCAAGAACCAAACTTTACTCTTGTTGGCATTGGAAGGTTAAAAACATTACTCTTCTTTTCCAATGGGCTGATTTAAGCCTTTTAATTGAGTATCGAATGTACAGTTTACTATAATTACCTATTCAAAAAATATTCAAACTATGATTCTTTTATAAAACATTATTTATATAATAATTCGAGCTTAGGTCTTTAAAATAGTTCGCCATGCCGCACCGATCTTTGAAATTTTCTTTTGCTACTTTGTTACTTGAATTTTTAGTTGCAAGTACTACCATAAAAGTTGCAAACTAAATTTCTACATAAGCGAAGCTACAAAATAAAAATTTGAGAACTTTACCAACAAAAAAAAAAAGTAATTTGAGAACTTGAATATGTAATTGGCTTATAAAATCATGTCATCAACACAAATGTATTTGTATCAAGTAGTAGGATACGTTAAAACCAAATCAGACATAAAATTAGTTTATATGTATCATGAAGTATGCTATCACACATGCCAACGAAAAATGGGAAATAGTGTTGTCTACTTCAATATTTATTTATTAATTTACTTTTGATAGGGATCTAAATTTCGAATTATTGAGGCCATAAATTTAAGAAATATCATGAACATAAAAAAATACTAATATTTTGGGACCCCTGTTTCAGTTTTATACTTTAATGTACGTGTATCATATTTCATGTTAAAACAAATATAATTACTCTAAATCAACTCCAAAACAACATGGATTACCAAAGTCAGAAAATTAAGACAAAATCATACAATGTGTATTTGTTCATTGCATTTTCTGGAGCAAGCTTTCCACCCTGATTTTTTGCTGTGTAGGGCTCATCGACGCCGTTTGTATGATTGTATTTGAAACTAGTACAACAATTGATGGAGTAGAAGAATTCACCTAAACAAATTAGGAAATGAATTAAGTGGATAAAGGCATCAAGCACTAAACATAAGAGAGGCTTGAAACCATACCCACACCCTGCCATTCAAACCAACTGCGATCTCAAAAGCAATCTTTTTCCCAAGAGATTCAAGAACAGGGCATGTTGGAGAGCTCAGCAACCTATCAAGCAAGCAAACACAAAGCCAGTGAGATGCATTTGTGTAGTGGTTAAGCAATCGATAGAAAATAAGTATATTTTCTTTAGATGAAGAGTAATGTCATGTCATACGTTTTTGATAATCCAGTTGATGTTTCAAACATGAACCCGTCTTTAAGGGGACCGTACTCTGCTGCTTTTCCAGAGGCTACAGAGCACAAGCAACTTCTTAACAAGAAAGAAAGAGGGAACAAGGAAATAAAAATAAAAATAAAAATAAAAGCAAAGTCAACAGGCCAACCATCCATGCAGGATAACTCAGGATTCATGCCGGTAACTGCTTTGACAACTCGGACATACAACAAAGTGCCCATCTGCAAATGAAGCCGAAGGTCTAACAAGTCAGCAATGTACAAGGGCATCCAGAAAAAAATAACTAGAAACACAATCAATCAGAACATACATCACACAATGACACATTCAAAACAAAAGAGTGAACAATCTTAATACCATTGTGAATGCATATATCATCAATTTGTCTCAATATTAATCTTACTGTGAACAGAGATAGGAGAAGCTTAAGAACACAGTCAAGAAAACTGAATAGATCCATTTAAAAAAAAAATCAATGTTCTGACAATCCCTTACTTTACGTGTTCATATCAAGCAATAACATGTTAGAATACCAAATGCTCTTCTAAGATATTCTGATTTAATTTTTAAGGTTACAATAAAGTATTAGTTGGGTATAAATCATCAAAGGCACCTTCACCCCAATTTATACGTTTGAAGACAACTAGTCATACACATTAGCAGATCCACAGAATGCGTGCAAGCTTATGTAGAGTCGAGATATTCACCTCAAACTTGGGAATATTTCTCCTGGTTCCACCTTCAAAAGAAAGCACTGGCAAAAAGGCTAATGTAGGACCTTTTATATCCACAATAAAATTCTGTTACATCATATCAAAATTATTAGAGATAGCAAACAGAAATTATATAATGAACATCTTAATCAGCAAAGAAAAGTGAATTGGCATATAAAGGCTAGCTTTACTTGAAACAATAACAACCGAGTACCAACTCAATATGAAACATCTGAACATTGCCTACCATTAAATTAGATAATTGGAACTCGCATCCTACTAGATGAACTAATTTGAATTTTATCACTTAGTATACAGTGACATGGAAGCAAAATTATCACAGTATAAAAATAATATGTATCACAAAGTACTGAGAATTTAAATACAATGCACATCTTTACCACAGGTATTGCAAATGAAGAGCACTTACATCAGATCTCGCATCAACTACTATTCCAAGTACATTATCCCCAGCACTGGGCATATACTGTACAAATGAATGAATTGAATAAGAAACATATAATAGTTCTACATAGACTTAAACCAAATTGATAAACAAAAGGCAAAGATATATATATTTTTTTTTTTTGGAAAACATCTGAACCAGGTTATATTTTTCCAAATTCTGACAGATCTAACAAGCTTTATGAAAAAACTGAGAAATAAGTGAAAATATATGTTATGTGTCATTGCAATTCTGTCATCAGGTGTTCTACGACTAAAGTGAACATGAAATATGTCCACAGTGGAAGACGGCTTGAGAATTTTAAATATTTATCGCAAACGAGTTATTAATATGTCCTTACAATTTCTAGCAACTACTATCTAACTCACCCGTTTGTGGGAGCTTTCAACCCAATACTTGTTGGGTTTTGAGAATCTCAGAACCCCGGCTTTCATAACAGATATTATCTCACCATCCTGCAATAATAGGACAAACAGTATCAACACCTCATCCAAAGGGGAAAACACAACTAGATTTTTAATAAAAAGCAGATATACACAATTAAATTTCGATTATGCATGTTTTAGAAACTACTAACACCTCCGTATATCAAATATCCACAAAAATATCTTTTATTTAATTTAGCATATCTGTGGCAATTTTTTTTTTACCTCAGCTTTATGAATGAAAGAAAAGGCAATTCAAAAAGTTCATAGCCCAAACAAGCTATATAGTACTACAATACATTATTTGAGAACATCCGTGTTCTCCAAAGTACAAACAAGCAGAAAATGATTGAACTTTGAAGTAACTTCAGCGTCATAACAGTAGACGTTCACTTTGCAAACAGTGGCATCGTGATCACTAGTGAAAATCTAGTTACAAGATTGTATAAAAACACATAATCTTTAGGGCATATTTGGAGAGAGAACCATACGAAAAACAACATAGAGAAGCCAAGTGCACATATATTTCTCACATTCACTGCCACAAAAGAAGGAAAATAGTGCATACATTAAGACCGAAGACGCAAATTCTTTTAAATTTGTAGCTAAATAATAGCATCCCTAAGATAAACTCAATAATAGCTCGTTCCTCCAGAAAATGTCACAAGTATCAGCAGATTAAAAATCTTTAAATAAATTTACTTCTTTTTTTTCGGCAAACAAGTCACTATTCTTAAAATAACAAACCAAAATAACAACATTCCAAATATAAAAATAAAAATACAACGAAAAAAAAAAAAAACCTAAAAAGTAGGAACCTGACGGAGGCCGCCACCAAGCTTGATGGTTTGACTGGTCATTGTGGAGAGGTCCAGTACCACATCTCCTGGAAACTGAAAAGAAATTGGTTGAGGCGAGGGGGAATCACCAAAAGTTTACCACAAACTCAATTTCGTCATACATTCTCAATAACTTCACTGATTAAATATAAAAAATAATTATAAAAAAAAGAGTTTGTTGCACTTACCACTTGTTGGTCAACAAGGCTCGAATAAGGCATCGAGGGAGCACAAAATGGAGTAGAGAATCGCCTCCAACAGTTCTGTAAAACCAAACGCGACCATTTCTTTGTTGTATTTTGAAATTGGGAAATAGAAGAGAAAAGAAGGAGAAGAAGTGCAGAGCTTACCGGAAGAAGACGCAGGGTGTAAGAGACGCGGGGAGAAAGAAGGGAGGAAGAAGAGAGCGCGCTCAATGTTTAGAAAATTTGGGCTAAAAGGACTTGGGTTTAAATAAGGGTAATGGGTTGGGCTTGGGTTTAATTAATCCCAAGTTTGTTAGGAGTGGGAATGGTTTACAGTGGGCTTGGGTAGTACTTAGATTGTTTTGGGATTTATAGTTTTTATTTTATTTTTTTTACTTGAGATTTATAGTTTTATTAATAAAGAATGACAATCATAGAATGAAGATTATGATTATATTAATTCATAACACGTGATATAATTTAAGTGTTGGAGATTTAATTATTTATAGTTCAAGTGTTATAAATTCTTTTTATTAAATTAGTCTGACTAATCAATTTAATTAATTGGCCCTCGCTTAAATAGAATTATATCATATATTGATTGATGTGTTGATTATTCCCTTATTCAAGTGTTACTACTCGTTTTTCAAATTTTGTAATAACACAGAAATGTCCTCCATAAGATGGTCAATTGAAGAAAGTTTTAACACAAGAATAATCAAAATAAAATCAAGGTCTTGACATAGATTCCAAATATCAAAATTACATAAGTTGCAGGTGTCTTCACCTAAGGAATTAACTAAAAACTTAGCTAACATGTTAATCAACAATTGAAAATCACACTAAAAAAAACATTAAAACAAGACTTGATACACCCATAGAGTAGCAGAATCTTGACCGGGGGATGTTTCCTTAGTTCTTGTGTGGCTTTTCTTCCTTCTCTTCTTCTTCTCTTCTCTAAACCGTTGTAAGCTCTAGGAAATACTGATTGATGCCCTTAAAAAGTCTCTTAGAGAGTATTTATACTCAAGGGCTTGGATGGGTTGATTTGGGCTCGAATGGGCTTCGAACTGGCTGTTCCGAGTACGTGACCAGACCGGGTGGATTATGGTGCACAAGTTCATCCGTAGGTCTAGCTCCCTAGATTGTTGACTTTGTTCCACCTGGCCGGGTGGATTATGGTGCATATTCCACCAGGATGTGTCCATCATGCTGGAATCACTTCGTCATTCCACCCGGCTGGGTGGCTGTGATACATGGCATCACCCGGTCGGATCAACCTCGCTGGAACATTCATTGTTCTACCTAGTCGGGTGGATGGTTATATTCGGGCGGGTAGAGCTCTCGTGATCTCTTTTTGTCCAGAATTTCACCATTTGTCAATTAAGTCAATTTTTCAAGTTCTATCGACACATTCTCAACAAACCGTCATTTAACCAATTGATAGGAAATTAATCGAAAACAAACAAAGCAAGCTATTAAACTTGCCAACTTGCCAAGCTCGATTAATTCATCCAGGAGTTTTTCTTTCGGCTTTTTTACCTTTTCATATCGCTTATGGATAATTATATTATCCAAAATTAAAATTTCACTTACAAAAGTCGTTCTCCTAATAATGATGGAATTATCAACTTCCTATATATTAAACTCATTTAATACAAATGTATGAACGACATGTTAATATAAGCAAGAAATACTTTGAAATGATCAAATGCACATCCTCAAAAGAATAGATAAAGATTAAATTGAAATTTCAACATTGTTTTCCTAAAAGAACTTTAGCGCGCGTAAACCACTTTTTCTACTTGTTGACCAAACGGACTACATCTATTTGAAGGGAATTGAACAGCAATAAAGCATTTCCAATATGCGAAAGGAAAAAAATTAATTCACTAAAAAAGTTATGAATGTGTTCATGGAGAGGTTCAAATAGAAAAACCCTTCTCATCCTACGCGAGAATTATTTTCAGTCATTTGCAATTTCTGGATCGAATTTCAGATGCAACAAAAATTTCATATTTTTTAGTACTGTTAAATTAATAGCTAATGCAATAACTTTATTATTTATTCTAACATTCACACAAAAATATGTGTTTATATTTTAAGCGACCCTTGTGTCCATCCAGATGAAATCCTAATTTTATGATTAATAAATCATAAATGAAGTTTAATAAACTCTTATAATGGTTTTAAAACTCTAATCGTGAATTAATGAATCCTAATTATTAGTACAATTAGTTTTCAGTACCAGATTGAAATAAAAAAATTACTAGAGTATAGCAGAGTAACGTAAAATTAAGGCATAACTTAAAAAATGTAATATTGGGGCATACCCTAAAAATTTGTAAAATTGGGGAATGCAGAGAAAGAATAATTACACTTTTATATCTTGGATAGAAGAAGCTCAATAACTTTTTATCTCTAATTTTATCATTTTGTTTTGACCAAAACGTTTTATCTCATTATATACAATCAAATTACATAATACGTTCAATTGATATGGGAATGAATTCCTTAAATAATACGAGACTTAGGGTATGTTTGATAGAATAGATTAGGCCAAGATTAGATTATTAATTATAACTATGTTTAGTTATAATTAATAATCTAATATTGGCCTAATCTATCCTATCAAACATATCTTTAAGAAATTTCACAGGCTCCATGTGAGATTTATAATGGAGTTAATTGCAGTCTATGGTCTAAACATTGGAGTGATTTGTAAAAATATTCCAAACTTTAAAAGTGCAAAAGATATCTTAAACTTTCATAAAAATTATAAAAATCACCCACATTTTATAAAATACAAAAAAATCATGAACATTTAATTAAGGAAATTGCAAAAAGTCTGTTTGGAAGGTTCGAATTATGATGTGCAAGACTCGAAATAGATGTGTATGTTATATTGAAATTATGTAGAAAGTCTCTATTCCATCTATAGTTAAACGTCGCCGTTTTAGTAATGTTAATTCAATATGTGATTTTTTCCAACTATTATATTTAAACGGTGCCGTTCAAATATTCAGAGTGGAATAAATATTTTTCACTTAATACATGTCAACTTCGGCCTTCCAAACCACGGTTCAAAGCCCGAAAATGTAAGTCCCATTTTTGCAACTTCCTCAAAAGTTTAGAACATTTTTTTACATTTCCAAAGTTTAATTTATTTTTGCAAATCACTCCAAAATTTGAGTTATAAGCTACAATTAATCCTTCATGAAATGCCAACAACTTAAGATGAAATTTGAGACACTTGAGGGTCAAATTTAAATAATTGGAACACGAGAACTATATCATTTAATATAATTAAAACTATTACTTAACTAAAGAGACATTATTTCCATTAAGAATATCATTTAATATAAAGATAGCTACAACATAAGATAATAGAGCCTCCAATTTGAAAATGATGTAAACCTCTACCCTATATTTATCGATGTTTTATGGTGTCCCATTAATAATTTCACTATTTTAATAATATTTGTTATAAAATAAAAGCTTATTATTATAGAAGTACATCATGATTAGAATTTTAAAAATGATATATTATAGTTTTGGAATTTTTTAAATTTAAAAAATTATTTTGATTGATAATTACAAAATATGATATATGATTTATTGAAATTCTAATATTTTATTATATATAAATGTTAATTATGATGTATTATGTACATAAATATTATTAAAATAGTAAAATTATTAATGAGATATTATGAAACACAAAATTGTGGGACATGGATTTCATCCGAGCCTCATATTAATAGGAATACAAATTACCAAGTTTTTGGGCTTTAAATAACAATATGAAAAGAAGCCATGCGAAGTCGTAGACTTGGCTTGGGCTCGTTGAGAACTTTTTTTTTTTCTCTTTCTCATAGATGTTCAATTTAAATTAAAGAAGTACCTAATTGTGGGTGTCAATATCTCAAAAACAAAGAATGAAACTGTTGGAACTCAGCTCCATTATACGTGTTCGAAGAAGAATAGTACGCACAATAAACTTTATACATTCCATATCGCATACTTAGAAAAGTTCATGTGAATTCTCAAAGTCAAAACGTTTGAGCTTGAATATATTAGATAATATTCTTATTCTCCAAACTTTCCCACAATACATAATCATGAGAAAATTAGAAAATAAAATGAATCTTCTCAAAGAGGGCCAAAACATAGGTAACCTGTTGATTGGATAAAAACTCTATCGACTTTCTTCATAAACGTCCACTAGTTTCATCATTAGTGACATAACAATTCCAAATTCTAACTCATCAAAATCCTCATATATGAAACCTTGGGTTTCAAATATATATATACACATACACAAACGAATCAAAAACTCAATTCAACAACCCTCATATCCTTGCATATTATCTGATGCGGTCAAGAAAATGAATCCACAATTGATCCAACACCTCAACTTCTGGCTGTCGGAGCACCCATCCATTGTCCATTTCCGGTGGAGTCCGACGGAGTTATGGGGCGCGACATGGTCGTTCCTGATCACCTCCATCGCGGTCTACATTGCCATCTCCGCCACCTTCCACATCCTCCTCCGCCTCCTCCGCCGCCTCAAGCCCGTCCCACTCGGCCCCGTCCCGGCCCTCCACAGCCTCGCCATGTCCCTCCTCTCCGCCACAATCTTAGCCGGCATGCTCACCTCCTCCATCGCCGAAATCCGCGACACCCGGTGGTTCTGGCAGCGCAACAAGACACCCTTCCAGTGGCTCCTCTGCTTCCCCCTAGGCACCCGCCCCTCCGGCCGCGTCTTCTTCTGGTCCTACGCCTTCTACCTCTCCCGCTTCCTCCACATCCTCCGCACCTTCTTCTTCCTCCTCCGCCGCCCCGCGAAATTCCCTCTTTTTCAAGTGATTAATCATTCCATCCTCATCTGTATGTCGTTTCTCTGGCTGGAATTCTCGCAGTCGTTCCAAGTTCTCGCGATTCTCTCGATGAGTATGGTGTTCGCCTTGGTGTACGGCTACAGATTCTGCATCGAGATCGGGTTGAAGCAGAGTAGTTATTTCCCGTTCGTGATGCTGTGCCAGATTGTATTGGTGGTGACGAACTCGGCGTGGCATCTCGGGGTATTGGTGCTCCATTTTTGGAAGGGCGGGTGCAACGGCATGGGCGCCTGGCTGTTCAACACTGTGCTCAACACCTTCGTTCTTCTGTTTCTTCTCAACTTTTACGTTAGAAGGTGTTTGAGCGAGAGAGATAGTATGATCAGTCCACTACTCTGAGTAAATGGATATCGTTTTAAATTTGGAAGTTGGATTTCTCATGTTAAACAAGATCTGCGCAAGTTGTTCATATAAGATCTTGTTTACCATGGAGAATCTATAGTGTCTCAATAACTTACCATGTTCGAATTAATGTGTAATTCATATATGTTTATCAAATCAAGTCCCAGCTCAAGGGAAGATTAAGTTGTATTTGGACGATCCAAAATAGACGTCATGGAGTTTAGGGATTTAGAGTCCCATCTTTAACGGAACATTTTTTTTTGTTTGATTTGGGGAAAGTGGTTAGGTTTGATTCCGGACCTTTCTGCTTACAGAGAAAGTCTTTTGAATGTTTTCCAAGGAACATTTGGAATAGTCTAATTCAATTTATACACATGTCGCAATATGATTTTGTTGTATTTTATACAGCATAAATGTAGGGGTGAGTATTCGGATAATCCGAACCGATCCGAAAATCCGAAATTTTCTAAAAATTAAATTCGAACCGAACCGAATTATCTGAAAATCCGAATCCGAAAATCCAAAATCCGAACTTCCAAATCCGATCCGAACCGAAA